>VWZP01006976.1:47261-72838 GCA_013396995.1 Dicaeum eximium
GAGTAGCGCTGATTGAGAGGGACAAACCTCTGCCCTCTTCTCTGTGGCCCCACAGGTCAGGCTGGATGCCCAGAGCACACACTGCCTCCGGAGGGACATCCCTACCTCCTCCAGAGCCGCTTATCTTCATCTCACGCAGCTGCACCAGCTGCTGGGCCTCCTCCAGCTGCTTCTCCACCGACTCCAGCTTCTTCTGCACTTGGTCGTGTTTGCTCTGGGGAAGGGAGGAAGGGAGCAGCTCTACCCGGCTCTGGGGCACTCAGGAGAGCTGTGTCAGGGGCATGGCATGGCCACTGTCACCGCACAGGGGCTCAGGGCTCTGGTACCTGCAGCTCCTGCAGCTCGCGGGTGCCCCGCAGCCGCTCCGCCCGCTCCCCGTCCAGGGCCTGGCAGGTGACATCGCCCTTGTAGCGCTCATCCGACAGCTCTGTGGTCAGGTCGATGATCTGGGGGAGCAGGGGGTCAGTCTGGGCATGGCTGGGGGGGTTCTGCCATCCCACATCCATGCAGAGTCCTGACAGCTCTGCCTGGCCCTAGGAGTGCGCGCCAGCACCGACTGGTGTCACCTGTGGGAGCCCAGGCTCCCGTCTGGCAGCTGCCTGTGCCATCCTGCCTGCACTTCAGGGCTCATCACAGCTCTCCATTGTCCTACTTTATTGCATTAAATCTCCTTTGAAACCAGGAGCAGAAGGGGAGAATTATTAATCCAGAAAATCAATTCAGTTTTCCGCAGAGCAGACGGGCACACCGTCCTTCCTGCTCAGCCAGCCCAGCNACCAGCACAGAGCTCATGGGGCACGGCTCTGCTTTGTGTGCCCAGGGCTGCCCCACTCACATAGAACACATGCCCTGCCTCAGGCACAGCATGTGTGCCCATCCCATCCCATCCCATCCCATCCCATCCCATCCCATCCCNAGCTGCTTCTCCACCGACTCCAGCTTCTTCTGCACTTGGTCGTGTTTGCTCTGGGGAAGGGAGGAAGGGAGCAGCTCTACCCGGCTCTGGGGCACTCAGGAGAGCTGTGTCAGGGGCATGGCATGGCCACTGTCACCGCACAGGGGCTCAGGGCTCTGGTACCTGCAGCTCCTGCAGCTCGCGGGTGCCCCGCAGCCGCTCCGCCCGCTCCCCGTCCAGGGCCTGGCAGGTGACATCGCCCTTGTAGCGCTCATCCGACAGCTCTGTGGTCAGGTCGATGATCTGGGGGAGCAGGGGGTCAGTCTGGGCATGGCTGGGGGGGTTCTGCCATCCCACATCCATGCAGAGTCCTGACAGCTCTGCCTGGCCCTAGGAGTGCGCGCCAGCACCGACTGGTGTCACCTGTGGGAGCCCAGGCTCCCGTCTGGCAGCTGCCTGTGCCATCCTGCCTGCACTTCAGGGCTCATCACAGCTCTCCATTGTCCTACTTTATTGCATTAAATCTCCTTTGAAACCAGGAGCAGAAGGGGAGAATTATTAATCCAGAAAATCAATTCAGTTTTCCGCAGAGCAGACGGGCACACCGTCCTTCCTGCTCAGCCAGCCCAGCGAGGGGCTGCAGAGGCAGCAGGGCCACAGGAAAACACAGAATTCCAACACTCCTGTGTCTGACAGCATTTTAAGGCACCTCACATTGTGCAGGCACCAGCTCCTGGGGGAGTCCCACAAGTTTAACCCAGTAAGCAAATCCCACAGGATTTCTCTCCCTGGGGAGTTGGTGTTTTCCTAGGTCTGCCCTGAGGCAGTTGCTTTGCTCAGCATTCCCAAAGAACTTAAACTAAATAATCTTTAGCCCCCTCCCAGTGATGAGGAGGGTCCTGGCCTTGGGGGCTGTTGGCTCCATTAGGCAGAGCTGCAGCCTAGACCCAGCTCAGCCCTGCTGCAGCCAAGGGAGCTGGGAAAACCCAGGGTATTTATAGAAACCTTGGGAGCTCCTTCTCCTCGTGATGCTTGGCAAAATCCCAGGCACAATCACAAGGAGCTGTGCATCCGAGAGCAGAACCCACAAAGGACCAGCAGCCAGCTGGGAACGTGGAATCCCAAAAGGGTTTGGGTTGGAAAGGACCTTAAAGCTCATCCAGTTCCACCTCCTGCCATGGCCAGGGACACCTTCCACTAGCCCAGGTTGCTCCCAGCCCCGTCCAACCTGGCCTTGGATACTTTCAGGGATGGGGCAGCCAGAGCTTCTCTGGGCAGCCTGGAGTGATGCCAGCCTGGAATTCTGCAGCTGGACACTGCAGCCTGTCCGGAATCCTGTCCAGAGGAGCATCCCTGGCAGCTGCCCCTGCCCATGGCTCCTCCTGCTCTGATGGAACTGGTGCTCCTGTTCATCCCCATCAGCTCCTTTCCCAGCCTGGCCAAACAGGGCTGTGGCAGAGGTTTTGGGGTCTGTACCAGATGTTCTGGGGCTGTACCTTGCTCTCCAGACTCTCTGTAGTCTGTCTGAGCTCGCTGCACGCCTGCTCGGATTTTTCCAGCTTCCTTCTCAGCGCCGCCAGCTCCTCCTAGGGAAAATTGGAAAAAAAACACACAGAGAGAGTTCCAGCATCCTCAGTTTATTTATGAAAACCTTGTTTTCTGTTCAAAATAAGTGGAAGAGACATAGCTGCCTTATTAATAAAATTTACCAGGCAACTTTGAAGGCTGCTCACTGCAAATTGCCGGGACTACAGCTCCTGACATGAATTCCATCGGAGGGAATGTCAGCTTTGGTGTGTGTAGAGCATGTTTTATGAGAGAGCAGCAAACCTCAAAAGCCTGGGATGAACAGCCAGAGCCTGGATCGTGCCCAGGGAGTGTCCCAGGGCTCTAGCAGGTATCAGAGCACGGTGCAAAGGCACCGTGTTGGCTGTGATGCCTTCCCAGGCAGCAGGAGCTGCTCCTTGCAGCCTTGTCCCGCTTTGATGTCCAACACCGAGCAGGAGCAGAACGTGCAGACTCGTGATAAAAACAGAGGTTAACAGATGATGGGGTCTGATGGATCCCAGGTGGGTTTGGAGACAAAAACAGAGGCTTGGGCAGCTTTCATTTCATCTGAGCCAGCCTGAAAACATCTTGTTAAAACCTCACTAAGGCAAGAGGAGGAGTGGGACTCCAGGGAAGATGGACTATGAATTTAGCAGAGATCTCAGGGGGTACAGAGGGGTGAAAGGAGCCTTTCCTGGGACAAAAAATGTCCATTAGCATCTCCCATCACCCAGGGCAACACCGGTGGATGCCAGCACAGCACTGGGGACAGTACAGAGTGGAGTCCCCTCTGTCACAGGAGTGTTTGAATGCTCATCTCCCAGCACCCCACAGGCTGACAAGCCCATCCGCAGGGGTTGGGCTCAGGGGACACAGCCCTCTTGCAGAGGGCACAAGGAGGGCAGTGGAGGAACCCTGGGATGGGTCTGACTGTGGGACATGGTGTGTTTGCTACTGTCCCTCTAAGCAAGAAGTCACTTCTCCCTCCACAGCTCTGCAGTGACACTGGGCTAAGAACAGATGGCAACTTCTGGATGGTAGGAAAAACGTCTTTGCCTGGGCAGAAGTGACTTCCAACTTGGCCAATCCAGCAGGCAGAGCCCCTAAAGCACATGTCCTGTCCTGTCCTGTCCTGTCCCACCCATCCCAGCCCAGCCCTCGGCACTCACCTCCTTAGCACGGAGCTGCTCCTCGGCGCGGTTAACGCTGAGCAGGGGCCGCAGGCGGCTCAGCAGCTGCCACCAGGGCCAGTGCCTGACTGCCTGGAACAACACCAGGTTCTTCTGGATGCAGCGGATGGCCAGGCGCTGGATCTGCGGGGACACAGCAGCCGTGACCCTCACCCAGCCATGACTGGGACCGCCAGGGCTGGAGAGGGAAGGGTCCCAGAGGAGCTCAGGGATGGCAGCACAGCATCTCATGGCTGCAGGGGAAAGCTGGTACCCTCCAAAGGAGCTCAGAAGAGCTGTTATTTGGGTGCTGTGGCCATATCCCAGCAGCACGGACCTGGGCGGGCTCAGGTGTCCCCACCCCACAGGATGGGTTGGATCCCCACCTTCAATCTCTTGAACTTTTGGCGGCTGAGGAAGCCCTTGCAGGCAGCCTGGAGCAGAGTCATCTTCTGGGCTATCAGCTTGTCCCTCTGCTTCTCCAGCCTGGACAGGACCCCTGGCTTCAGGAACACCTGGCAGCAAGGAACAGGTTACACACCCCAGGTCAGGGCTGAAACCTCCCCCTCCTCCTTGGCAGAGGCATCGACCATCACGAGGTGCAATTGCTCAAAACTTTTCCTGTGGGATGCTGCCCTTCCCCTCAGTGTGGGGATGCATGGATAGATGGATGGATGGATGGATGGATGGATGGATGGATGGATGGATGGATGGATGGATGGATGGATGGATGGTTGGATGGATGGATGGATACCCCCACTGACAGTGGATTCTGACAGTTGACACACAGATGCCCGCAGGTAACAGCAATAATGTGTTACAATAACAAAATAAAATAAGCCAGGCAGTTTTCTTTCTCTCAACTGGTCAGAAACACCTCAGAAATGACACGGACTTGCTGATGCCATCAAACCCAGGCTGGTATTGATCTCTGAGTGTCTGAAGTGTCTCTGGGTCACTACTGGGAGAAGCTTTTGGAATCCAGGATCAGGAGCTCCCAACCATTTGCATGGCCCAGCTTTAACAACCCCTGAGTGACACAGGCGAGGCCGGGGCTGTGCTGAGAGCGCTGCATTTTAACGATGCCAAATTGAATCCCAGCACAGTCCCAAGGAAAGTGGCTCTCCCGAGCTGATGCCATGATTGCTCCACCACCCGTTCGATTGCCTCATTAATGCCTGAATTAACTCCCCAACCCCGCAAGTTTCGCAGCTGGTACAAAATCAATGCTCAGAGCGACGGCAAAGCGAACTTGTCCCTAACGAAATGTGACCGGGGCTGCCACCGCACTATTGATTAAAAACTGGGGTTCCAGAGAGGAGATAATTACAAACTGCACGGTGCAGGATAAAAGAAAGTCATTTTGCTCCACAGAGCCGTTCCGTGAATCCTTTCTTTACAAACTCCAGACGTGAAGGCAGGCACGCAAGTGAAATTAATTTTCTTTGAGACCATCACATTGAAGTTCAAATGTGGTTGCTGTGACAGTTCCTGCTCTGCAGCAAATCCACAAGGTGCTCAAGCCCCCTTCACTCCCAGGAGACATAAGTGGCAATTAGGAACTTAAATACTACCAGAGACTGGCTGGATTTTGGTGATTAGGTACAGGATTTACCCTGGGTACTGCTTTCAGATGAGAATTAGGAGCTTTTTGCTCTGATATTCAGCAAGTCTCAGTTTCCCAGCCCACCTGGTGCCACATCCCGCAGTGGAGGAGAGCCTTTCTCCCCAGTTTGGGGAACTTTGGGCTGCTGGGGAGCCTGGCATGGGGCTGTGCCCACACACACACCAGAGCAGGGGAAGCAGGGCACAGCCCTGGTACCTGGGTGCGTCCTATGGCAACGCTCTTCTTCTCCAGATCCAGTGCCTGGAACAGCTCCTCGATGGCCTACGAGGAAGGAGCACATCATGGGACTGCTCAGGAAACACCCACACCCTGCTGGGAGCTGCTGAAATGGGGTGCAGAGACCCCCAGTCCTCATGGGCACCCAGCAAGGGTTCATCCAGCTCTGCCCTCCTTTCCTCCTCCCCTTGCCAAGCCCATCCGCCCAGTCCCAAGCCCCAGTGCAAGGATTTTCCTTCTCCCAGGCTTTCAGCAGGATGGGGAGTAGAGGTCTGCAGCTGCAGGCAGGATTTTCCTCCTTTTGCTGCCATTCCTGGTCTGGGAGAGCCTTGGTACACGGGCAGAAGGTGACACAGGGGACAGTGCCTGTCCCAGCACCATCCAGGTGCTCCCCTCCTGCCCACCTCACCAACAGCTCCTCCCATGGAGCCAAAAACAGGGGAAGGGCTGAGTTCTCCCCTGAGCCCACGGCACAGCACAGAACTCCCGGAGGATTCGAGCAGGAGATTATCCCAAGGAGAAGCCTGAACTCAATTACTCCAAGCTTTGGACCAGAACATGAACATAGCAGCCAGCAACACCATCCATTCCCCTGGGGTGGCCACGCTGTCTGGATGGATGGTTTGAAAGCCCCAGGGCTACAGAAATTGTAACAAAAATCCTCTGCTAATACCTCACTCCACACAACATCACCTGGCAGCCTCCCGCAGCTCCTCCCCGAGGGACAAACCCACAGAAGGAATATCCCACCGTGGGCCCAGGAGCAGCAGAATTGCACCCCTGGCCTCAGCAGCAGCCGTGCAAGGAGGGGATGGAGTACAGCAGGGAATGAGGATATGGATCACAGAGCCTGGAACACCGTGCCAGGGTGAGGAAGCCCCAGTGCTGTGGCTGTGCCTGTTCTGGTGGCACTGCTGGGACCTGGACTGGTGTAGGGCTGGGCAGGACAGTCCCATCCCAGCACAGCACAGGGCCAGCTCTCTGCACTATCCCCTCACAGCTGACGAGCCCCTCTCCCACTCCAGCAGCTGGGTTAATGCCATGTCCCGGGAAGCATTTCCCAGCTGACAAACCCTCGTGGCAGCAAGCTCCAGGGAGGATGGGATTTTCCAAATCCCCTGCTTACACGCTGCTGACAAGGCACCCTCTGCCTCCGACAGCATTTCACAGCAATATTGACCTTTCCCAACTGTCAGACTTGTCTTATTAAATCCCGAGGTCTTAACTGCCTTTGCACATGCTGGCTGCAGTTTGCACAACACAGCACGTGCCCAGCTTTAATTCAGCTCCTCTCAGCTCTTTGTGGCTCATCCACGGCCTTATTCCAGGCATGGCTTTGCACAAATTTACTAGGAAACAAATAAACCTGGCACGCGTCCAGGTTCCTTCCTGAGCTCTTTTGGCTTTCAGCATCAGGAGGTGAGGTGAGGTGAGGAGTCACCCCGGGCTGCAGGTGATGCCCAGTGCCCGGAAGATTCCACAGTCCCTGCTCTCTTGGGTCCCTGGGAACGTTGCCTGGCTCATCCTCAGTCCCAGATTTTTGGGGAGCCAGGGAGAGGGACTGTCCTGCTCTGCCCACATCCTGCCCTCAGTTCGTGCCCTGTCCTGCTGGAACAGCTCTGGCATCTTCACAGCCCCACTGGGGGTCTCGGCTGGTGCCCCCCAGCCCAGCACACACCTTGCTCTCATCTGGCACCTCGTAGGCAGAGTTGTGCTTCTTCATCACGTCCGGAGCCAGCACCTGGAAGCGCCTGCGGAACTGGGTGAGGAGCAGCCGATCCGAATAGCCTGGGGGCACACAGGGCTGTTGGGGGCTGCGCCACGCCCAGGGCACTGCCACGCTGGGGAAGGAGCTGCGGGGACATCCTGTGCACAGCAAGGGGCACCGGGGGAGGAGGGGGCGTGGGGAGCTGCTGTGAGAGAGAAACCCCTGCAGCGAGGGCAGGGAGATGAGTTGGAGGTGGCCAGGT
Source organism: Dicaeum eximium (assembly GCA_013396995.1). Classification (NCBI taxonomy): domain Eukaryota; kingdom Metazoa; phylum Chordata; class Aves; order Passeriformes; family Dicaeidae; genus Dicaeum; species Dicaeum eximium. The sequence continues at coordinate 54,687 of VWZP01006976.1, forward strand.
GCCACCCCAGCACCTCGTGTCACACAGGATGTGCCCCTGGACCTCCTGCACAGCTCCCTCTCCCCATGGCATGGGCTGTGGTGGTGTCAGTGCAGGTCCAGCCTGCATGGATGCTCCAAGGGGGGCTCCACTGGAGCTGCAGGCACAGAGCTCAGGCATGAGAGGGGCTCAGAACCCCTGCAGAAGGCAGGAATAAAAACTGAGGGGAAATTCTGAATGGGGGATCGCTGAAGGAGGGGATTCCTTGCCTGCTGGTGGGAAGCAGCTGATGAGCAAAGGCTGGAAGGGCTGAGCCAGGGGGAGGGCAGGCTCTGGACATACCAACACGGTGGAGGCGCAGGGCATCCAGGAGCTGGGTCCCCTCCAGCTGTGTCCTCAGGGCCACCACATCCAGCTGTGGGGCTGCGTCCGGCGGTGCCGGGGGCCGAGGGACCGGCCCCTCCTGGCCCATCCCTGGGAGGAGGCAGTGGACAAAGTGCAGCTGGGACCGTCGCAGAAGGTTGGTGAGGGCATCCTGGAGGGCAGCAGAGGTCAGAGGGGATGGAGGGGACAAAGGGTCAGCGCGTGCTGGCAGTGGGAAATGCTCCCTGTGCACCTGCAGGGCAGCTGGGGGAGTCAGCTCCGAGTTGGGAACGGCGCCAGTCAGAGGGGGACACAAGTGGTGAGCAGGACCTTAATGTCCCATGTGTTCAGGTGATGGCCAGAAAATTCACCAGCATTCGTAGGATCATGGGATGGTTTGGATTGGAAGGAGCATTAAGGATCGCCGTGGTTTGAGGGATGCTGGGCAGAGGGTTTGCCAGGGACAGGCAAGACCCCAAAACGGGCTGGTCAGGGAATCAGCAGAGCCTTAGCCTCATCTCCTCGAGAGAGTTTGGACACTTAATTAGGTGTGAGAGCAGCGGGAGCCTGGCACATGCCCAGCGCCGAGGGCTGGTTACCGTCTGAGCGCTTAAGAGGATTAAAGCGGCGAGGTGGCCGTGTAATCTGTGTGTGATCTCTGTGCGGTCTGTGTGTGATCTGTGCGCGGTCTGTGCGCGGGCCGTGCCTGATCTCTTTGCCTGAGGGGCTCTGCTGAGCGACAGCAGCGCTGGACGGGCCAGAGCAGCACCCCCGGTGGCCACAGCCACACCGGGGACAGACAGAAGGTCAGTCTGGGCATGGCTGAGGGGGTTCTGCCATCCCACATCCATGCAGAGTCCCACTGCTGGGGGGTGTGGGCTCCCCAAAAAGGGACCCCGTGGGGTCACCGTGCTCTGTGCCACAACCCCCCGCCCCGCAGCCGCAGGCTCCCGGCCGCACTCACCGCCTGCAGCTTGATCTGGGCGCACACCGACCTCTTCCTGACGGCGGCGAAGCTGCTGGTGAAGGTTTTCCTCAGGCAGGCGTTGCGGTGCAGGGCGGCCTGGGAGCGCCCGTCCAGCCCGGCCAGGGCGCGGCAGGGCAGCGGAGCCCCCGCCCGCGGCCGCACCAGCTCCCGGAGCGCGGCTCTGCCGAGACACACACGGCCCCGTCGGTTCCCCAGCTTCTTCCGCAGGGATGCAACACCCAGCGCCCCAAATTCCCACTTGGTGCTGCTGAGGAGTGGACCAGGATGCTGGCACACCCCCACCCACTCCATCCTCTCTGGTGTGAGCATGGAGCTGTTCTCTGCTGTTAAAGCTTCCCTGGGTTGAAGCCCAAACCAAATGAGTCAGGAGCATGCAAGCAGAAGGTTAAAATCCCCCTGTGTGCGCAGACACCTGCGGCACTTCAGCTCCCTTTCAGTTCCAATTTAGTTTGCAAGGCTGCTCAAAGCAGTGGGAAAACCTGAGCAGCTGCTGGTGAAGCCTCACAGCTCCAGCTTGTGCTGGTCCCCCACAGGCAGGGACACCTTCCACTAGCCCAGGTTGCTCCAAGCCCTGTCCAACCTGGCCTTGGACACTCCCAGGGATGGGACAGCCACAGCTTCTCCATGCCAGGGCCTCCCCACCCTCACAGCCAGGAAATTCTCCTCGATATCCCACCTAACGCTGCCCTCTGGCAGTGGGGAACCATTCCCCCTGTTCACACAAGGGATGCCCCACACCCCCCTCTGTCTCCAGAGCTGGGGCAGGTTTGCAGCTCGGGGCAGGGGCATCCCCAGCCCCCTCCCACGGGCACAGGGCTCCCCAGCGGTGCTGTGGCACCTCCTGGCACTTACACCGTGGAATTCTGCAGCACCTGGATGGCATTCTGGGCCGAGAGGTTGAACTTGGCCTTGCTGACCCAGCCCGTGAGGTCGTAGCGCACGGGGGCCGTGCCCAGCTGGTGGCAGATCTCGAAGTGCAGCGTCTGCTCACACCTGCGCAGGTGTCCTGTGTCACCTGTGGCCGTGACAGCGCCGCGGGACCGGCCCGGAGAAAAACCCGGTGAGGGGTTGAATCACCCGCATATCCCAAACTCCCAAAGCCAAATGGTGACGCCAGAGGCGGGGCAGCCAAGCCCAGCCCAACTCACCGTCCTGGTCGGGGCCCTTGGTGGCGAAGTGAGAGCAGAGGCGCTCGAAGGCGGTGCCATCCCCGGAGCCTGGGATCAGCACCTCCTCGTCCAGGATCCACAGCAGCCCCCGGCCAGCGGCCCCGCGGCCACCCGGGAGCACCTGCGGCTGCAGGGGACACGAGGGCTCCAGCCACAGCCACGCCAGCCTGCCCCCACTGCCCAGCTGTGCCCCCACCCCAGAGCAGACCCTCCCACCCTGCCCAGCTCTGGACACAGCCCTCAGCAGTGACGAGTCCCAGAGGAGCCATCACCCCAGGCTGGAAGGGGTGATGAAGTGCAGAGCTTGGTCAGGGAGCCCCCCTGCCCTGCAACACCTCAGACTGCTCTGGGATGCTCCACAGGGTCCCACTCCGCCTCTGGAGCCATCACTGCTTGGAGCAGCAGGATGCAGAGGGGACAGGGTACCTGGGAGCAGCTCAGGTCGATGATGGACAGCGTGGCCAGTGGGGAGCGCTCTGGAAGATCAAAAGACACCTCGACATTTTCCTGGAAAACATCATTTAAAAGCTTGTTTCAGTCGTGGGGTGGCATCTGGAGGTCTTCATCGCTAGGGAAGGGCACATCTATTCTTACTCCATGGTGTGTGTGTTAAACCGGAGGAATTCAGCAATTTTCCCAGGGCTAGAGGCATTATGGTAACTCCTTCAAGCCTATAATAAGTTCATCTCTGCCTGTAGGTTTCTCATCAGCTTATTTCTGCAATAATTTTATCATTTTCCTTTCTATTCTCTATTATTCATCACCCGAGGAAAAAGTCAGCTGTGCCCAACAGAAGGACACAAAGTCTCCTGAGCTGGAGCAAGTATTTAATAGAATTCCAGAATGGTTTGGGTTGGGAGTGACCTTAAAATCATCTCATTCCAACCCCTGTGCCATGGCAGCCTCCACAAAGACGCTAAGAGAGCATCTCTGGCACATCAGAAATAGCCAAGAGGATTCAGAACTGAGGCAGGGGTGGACAGAGAGGCTTCTGCTCCATGCAGAGCTCCCCCAGTTCTGCTGCAGCCCCCCCAGCCAAGCCCCTGAGTTATTCACTCACACCACAGCGGGACACGGGGACCCCTGGGAACAAAGGCAGCGCCACTCCCAGGTGCTGGGAGCAGCTCCTCACCTCTCTGTACCTCTCCAACTCCCCCAGGAAGGTTTTCTCGTAGAAGAGCCCCTGCAGCCTCTCCTGGACGTAGTTGTGGCACAGCTCCTCGAAGGTGGCGGCGCGCTCGCTCCGCTGCCACCGCGGGCTCTGGAAGCCAGGGGTGTCCACCACGGCGATGGAGGCCATGGAGAGGTGCTGGGAGGAGAAGGACCTGGGAAGAGCCACACACACCACCAGGATTTACCAACAGGCAGCAGAGTGGTGCCAGCCCTCACAGGGCCCTCGCAGTGCCTGTGCCACAGCAGTGCAGGACACGCAGGTCCCGAGTGCCAGCGCCATTCCCACGTAAGGATTTTCACACAACTGCCTGTTTTCACAGAACGCAATCACAGAATCACTGGGTTGGAAGAGACCTTCAAGATCATCGAGTCCAACCCAGCCCTAACACCTCAACTAAATCCTGGCACCCAGTGCCACATCCAATCTTTGTTTAAACACATCCAGGGATGGTGACTCCACCACCTCCCATTCCAGAACTTAATCACTCATTCTGTGAAAAACTTCTTCCTAATGCCCAGCCTGTATTTCCCTTGGCACAGTTTAAGGCTGTGACCTCTGGTTCTGTCAGTTCCTGGAGAAAGAGCCCAACCCCACCTGACTATAACCAACTTTCAGGAAGTTGTAGAGTGATAAGGTCAGCCCTGAGACTCCTTTTCTCCAGGCTGAACACCCCCAGCTCCCTCAGTGGTTCCTCACAGGGTTTGTGTTCCTCACCAGCAGGCACCAGTCACCTGCTCCATGCCCCTAGGGAAGGGGCTGCCACCCCCAGCCCCGGAGCCCAGCAGCTCTTTGGTACCTGTTGATGAGCGAGACCACAGCGGCAAAGAGCTCCTCGTAGAGCCCCGAGGCCATTCCCTCCACACACTCCACTCCCGTCATCTTCGGCCCTGGCACAGCGGGGGGAAGAGCAGACAAAATGTTCAATTCCCAGCCGAGTCTCAGAGCTGAGGTGGGAGCTGGGATTCCCTGGGTTGAGGTGCAGGATAACCCACAATGCTCCACAGCACATCCCCTCATGGATTAAAGGAATAGAATTTAGGAATAGAACTTAAGGAATACAACTATTTCCATGTCAAAGGCCACTTCCTCAGGTTCGTGCTTTTATCAGGATAACTTGGAGGCCCCAGCTGGAATTCCGCTGCTGAGCATCATGGAATTATCAAGGTTGGAAAAGACCTCCGAGATCATCAAGTCCAACCTTTAAGGAGAGTGGGAAGGCTTGTGGGAAGTGGATTTGTGGAGAATTTTTAGATTTTATATAGTGTATATTTGTATGCAAATTTTGAGGTAAAAACTGTTGATTTGGAAATGTTATAGAATAAGATGGATATTGTTAAGAGAGAAATGGAGTTAGAAAAAAGTTTTGATGGATAGTTTGTAAATAAGATTAAGTATTTTAGAGAAATAGAATTATGAAAAAATATATTGTAATAAGATTTATGAGGAGTAGTTTTAGATAATTAGTTTTAATGTATTTATAGTATAGTGTAACAAAAATCTAATAAGCTAAGAAACACTTATAGTGTCTTGTAATTAACAAATAGCTGCTAATTGTGATAGCTTAAATTGTAACATCTGTATTGTCTCACCCTTCATATGAGACTACAAAATAGAATAACAAGTTTTGAAAACACCTCTCAATTACCCCATTCCTAAGTCAAAAAATAACAAAATCTAACAAAGGCTGACCTGAAATCCAGGCAATATCTCACCCTCCCACCTCGCACATGTTGGATCTGCCTCCATGAATTAGATCCACACAATAATTTAAGTTTCCTGGTGGCTCAGCAGCACAGATCTCCTTGCAGGACAGAGATGCTGGGAGCTCAACACCAGCCCAGCTCCATTTGTGGAGTTTGGGGATTTCCCCCGTTTTCCTGGGCAGAGCTCTGACAGCGTTTAAGCCACACCACTTCTCTGAATTCACCTGATTTGATGTGTCCCTAAGGAGGGTGAGGCAGGGCCAGCTGGAGAGCTGAGGGCAGCCACGTGCCACGGCACAATCGATGATTTAATTAACATTAATTAATATTAACACACCTACCTGCGCCTCGCAGCCTAAGAAGAACAGGACAATTTGCCTCACCATTCCCTCTCCCCTAGAAATAAAGGGAAAAGGGACGGGGCATCCCGGTACCTGGCGGGCTCTCCTCTGCCTGGGGCCGTCCCCGGGCTGTCACCTGTGCCAGGATGTGCCTCAGGTGGTGCTTGAACACGGCGCTGCCGAGCTCCTCCACGTCGCAGCCCAGCACCTCGGCAGCGCGGCTGGCGCTCTCGAACCTCAGGAATTGCTTCCTGCCAACTGCGAGGGGACACCGGGGGCTCAGCCAGGGCCAGCCCGGCCTCAGCATCACCAAAACGCTCCCACGCCCTCCCTGGTGCATCCCTAAAATCCAAATATTCCGAGGCGAGGCGGGGAGCCGCAGGACAGCAGCGTTTCAAGGGTTTCGGCAGAGCAAAGCAGCTGGTGGGAGCTGACGGGATTATGAAGCAATCTCTGGAAATCCGGGATCACCTTTCAGGGTCCCAGCAGTGTTTGCTGTCCCTACAGCTCCTCCCCACGAGCAGACATCCCTCCCCGTTATCCGGTGATAACGATTCCAGCTTAATGATTCAAATCAATAGGGAAGTAACCTGCAGGATTAACCCTTTTACAAATCCAGAGCAGAAAGGTGCCGTGGAGGCAGCTGAGCACAGCTCGGAAACACGGGGGATGAGCAAAAATGGGAGCGCCCAAAATCACCCAGAGTAACTCAGGGGGGCACTTCTGGGTGGTGGATGAGGAGCTCGGGGGGCTCGCAGCTAAAATGGGCCCTGAAAACACAGCTGGTGGCTGGTGGGAGGGGAGAGGGTGTGGGATGGAGAGTGAGAGGTGGCCACATCCTGGGAAGCCCCATGGAGGACCCACTCCTGGCCAAGGGGATGCACAAAGCAGGGCTGGAGGGGTGGGGGCCCTTCACAGCACACCCCTGAGGCAACCCCCTTCTCCTTCCCCTTTGATCCTTTCCCGGTGTTTTCTGTGCTGACTGAGGGACTCCAACATCAAGGGCTGTGCTGGAGCAGGCAGGGGAATTGCCTCAACACTCCAGGCTTTGATTTATTCTGTTTTCACTTGTTCTTGTCTGAGCTGGCTGGACAGACGCTGATTCCTGTCACACACAAAAGCTCTGCCTGCCAGGGAGCTGGAGGGGCTGGGGGGCCAGGGCTGCACAGACCTGGCTGGCATCCTGCATCTGCCCATTCCAGCATCCCACAGGGCTCCAGCATCCCACACTGCCCATTCCAGCATCCCACAGGGCTCCAGAATCCCACACTGCCCATTCCAGCATCCCACAGGGCTCCAGCATCCCACACTGCCCATTCCAGCATCCCACAGTGCTCCAGAATCCCACACTGCTCTTTCCAGCATCCCACACTGCCCACTCCAGCATCCCACACTGCCCACTCCAGCATCCCTGGGACAAACAAGAGGTTCCACTCAGCCCTGGCATCCCCAGGCTCCATTTTTAGCCTCCATAAACTGTAGCCAGCAGCTCCACATGGCTCTCCTGAGTGCGATGTGCCCATGGAAAATTCGCTGACTTTAACACCTGAAGGGAATTACTTAGGCCCAGGTAACATTTAAGAGAAGCAGAAGGAAAACACAGGGTCAGCACCCACGGGGACAGCTCAGCCTCTCTACAGCCCCAGCCCATTTCCAAACTGCTCAATGCCCGATTTCCAGGGTTCCCAGGGCATGATGCCATGGGGTGGGTCTGTGCAGCACCCCCAGGGCCACAGCAGCCCCCGTGTACTAGCAGCTCAAGCACTCACCCTGGGCTATTGCTGGTGGTCTCACTGACCCCAAAATTCCCCCCTGGCTGTCTGGGTGCTGCTGTCCCTCCTGCTGCCCTGGTGCCCCAACCTCTGCGGGGTTTGGGGCAGCTCAGTGTCCTCCACCTGAGCAGCAGGTCCAGCCCTCCTGCCCTGTGCTTTTCCTCCACCCAAAGGAGTTCATGAGGCTGGATTGGCAGCAGCCTCGCTGTGCCAGGGGTTTGGAGTGACTCCTGACACACCTGTGGCAGCACCAGGAGGGCTGGAATGGCAGCCACCTCCATTACAGGTGCGTGGTGGGAAGCCCACGGGGAGCTGGGAGCCACAATCCTTTATTCTGATATCAGCCAGCAAAAGGCCAGCGTGAGAGCGAGCTGAACCGCTCCTGCTGCGCCCCAAACCTCCCTTCTGCTTACAGGGACAGCAAATAAATTAAACCAGGGGATTTTCTGCAGCCCACAAAGGGACTGGAGCGCTCAGGTGAATGGTGCCCAGGGTGCCCTGCTGGCCTCCAGCTGCCAGGCTGCTTTGCTAATAAAAGAGCTGCTCTGATGCCTTTCAAAGGCAGCGGGAAGGGCTGACGCCAGAGCAGAAGGAGCTTTTGAAATTCAGCCTTTTCTTCTCAGCGTTTTTGTAGCTGCAAATGCATTTCCCACCCCCAGCCAGGGAAAGGTGGTGCTGTTCCCTCCTGGTTTGTTCCTGCACAAACGGAACGGGTGAGGAGAGAAGGGGAAAAGCTGCCTTTAACCCACACTGGGGCCCGTTTAACACGTGCTGGGGCCGTGGCTGTGGATGGGGATGGAGGAGGTGCCTGGATGAGCTCCTGAGTGCCCTGGAAATCCAGTGCCGAGGCTCCCTTCAGCGAGATTTCAAGGAGAGGATTTGGAATACGCGACATCAAAGGGCATGAAAGGGGAAGGGAAGAGATGGCTATCGGGAGACAGGTTTAACCACATTAAAAGAGTCGTCGCCCCCACTGAGACTTTTGCTCCACCCGGCTTTGATCCATTTTTTATCCATATTTCCTTTCATTTCTCCCCTTTTGTTGACACGCAGTGGGGGAATCAATACCAGAGTGAGCGACACTGAGACATGCTCTGCTTGTTAATCCCTCACCAGAGAGTGCTCGGAGCTGCAGCCCTGCCTGGATCCTCTACTCCCATTCCTGTTCCTGCTCAAAGAATGGAGCAGGATTTGTTGGATACAGCACTCAATTCCCTCCCAGAATGATTTACAGAGGGATGAGGGCAGGATGTGAGGAAGTCTGAGCAAAGCAAAACTCCCCGTGACCATCCCTCCACCTGCCATTGAGCTGGGCGCTCCCAAAATGAGACACCTCTCCAAAATCTGCTCTCCTGAAAACTCACAGGGCAGAAGGACTTTCAAATTTTTTTTGTCCAAGTGCCTTCTGACACTCATTAGCCTGAGAGCACAGAGTCATCTATAAAAGCTGGAAGGGCATTAAGGTAGAGGGAAATGAGGAAAGAGAACACCAGAAAGGAGAAAAGAGAACTCGCTGTAAGTCATGACAGCATCTATCCTCTTAAAATAATTAATAAATGATTAATGGCATAAATTACCATAAGATGTGTTATGACATGTTGCAGAGACATTTATAAATGTCTGTGCCTTAGTTTATGGCAGCCTTTATGCAGCCCTCATAAATTGAGGTGTGTAAATCAATGTGGCTGCCTCTAAAATGGGTTAGAGCACCTCCTAAAATAATTTGTAAGGGATAAGGCAATTTCTGCTCATCCGTATTAACAAAGTCTCTATAAATACAATCTTCATCCAGACTCAGCCTATTATAACTCAGTTACTGTGGTAGGCACTCAAGAGATGATGAAATTAGTGCTACCTGAAGCTGTCCCTTTATGATGTCACTGGGGACAACGTAACAATGCAGGAATCACCCACTCCAGTCCTTCCTAAGGAGCTGGCATGAAGTGACAACCCCTGCCCTGTCCACATGTGGCAAGGACAGACCTGCTCCAGAAGCCCCCACAGGGCAGGACACCCCACCAGCACCCCACCTCCCACCATGGAGGAAGAGCAAGGAACAACTTGGAGCCACCACACACGGAGCACCTCGGGATGAGCATCATCCATCCTGCACACCCCAGGCACTGAGCCCTGCCAGGACACGCTCCCTCCCTCTCCGAGCACGGAGACAAGGAGTGAGGGAAGCAGAGGCAGGATCCCCCTCACCTTTGCAGGCTCCAGCAGCTCCCAGGTGGTAGATTCCAGCCAGGATGCGCCACACGGCCGCCTGCTCCTCCGCGGAGATGCCCAGCGTGCCCATGGCAGCCCGGAGCTGGGAGAAGGCCACCGAGGCTCTCTGCTTGTCCTCGGGCTGCAGGGGGACAGAGCCAGGGGGTGTCACTGCCTCTGCTGGGCACTGACAGAAGGGGGAGTGAAACCATCAGCACAGCAAGGAAACATGGCAAGAGAGCCTCAGAAAATTTGGACCAAGTGGAGAAGCCACTGGCAGGTTCCTCGGGTGCCTGGTGTTAGGAGCACGCTGGGCACATCCCCTTGTCATGCAAGGACAGGTAATTCTCACTTCATGAGTGAGAACCAGAATAAAGAACAGAGCAGCAGCTGGAGATGGGTGTTTTATATCACGGAATCATCGGGTGGTTTGGGTTGGAAGGGACCTCAGAGCTCATCTCCTTCCACAGCCCAGGCTGCCCATCCAGCCCTGTGCCCTCAGTCCTCACCAAACACACCTGCCCAGATGTCATGGTTTGAGGCTGAGCTGAGCAGCTGAGCAGCTCCTGGCCACCAGCAGGACCTCACCTGCCACCTCCCAGCACAGACAGCCCCTCCTGCAGTCCTGGAGCTGGGGCTGCTCTGTGGGGCCAGGAGCCACCAGCTCCAGCGGGCAGCATCCCACCTGGGCAGGGAAAGCTCTCTGTGCTGGGATGGTGAATCCTCAGAAACCAGATCTGAAAGGAGGGTAAAACCCCATCTCTGAACCCAAGTCTGCTGCATCAGCAGGGTGAGGACCTTGCTGTGCCCTCTCTGGAGCTGCTGCTCCAGCAGCCGATTCCTTTGGCTGCTGAAGTGGAGCAGGAGCTCCCTAATGAAGATGGAATATTGGATTCATCAAGAGATGATGTAACTGCAAATTGCTGCGATTCATCCCAGCCCTTTGGCTCGTGGACAATCTGCTGGGGCTCTGCAGACAGCTCAGACTAATGAGGGGTTGGAGGTAGGAATCAGCTGTGGAGTTTTAACCCCTAAAATTCATATTCTGGGCTGCCCAGAGGATGGGAGTTGCTGCTGCAGGGGAACATCAGGGGTAGGTGACCCTGGACCAGCAGGATCTGGTATCCCAGGCATCCCAAGCAGACATCCCAGGCAGGGCAGCCCCAGCCCCAGCAGCTCCCCTGTGGCTGTCAGAGGGGTGCTGGGGGGGCTCTTTGGGCAGACCTTTCCTCACATCCCAACATTCCCTCCCTCCCCTCCAGGCTCCCAGCATGGTGGCACCATCACAAGTCACCCAGGAACCAGGGACTCATCCTCTAACTGGTGGTGACAAGGTGACATCCCACTCCAGATGGGCACCAGACCCCAGAATTTCCCTCTCCCTACCTTTGTGAATGGTTTGATCCCAAAGGAATTGCTCTCAGCCACCTGGTGCAGGTGCAGCATCGTCCTGGCAGTAATCACAAAAAATGAGAGTGAAGCTCCCTCCTTGCCTGCCCTCGGCACCCCCAGCCACCTCTACAGCCCCAGATCTGAGCCCCTGCGGGGACAGGCCACCACAGCACTGCCCCACACAGGGACATGAGCTGGTGCACCAGGAGCCTCCTCCTGGGGACACAGCCTGGCAGGAACCACAGGTGAGAGGGAAAGGGATCTCTGCCTCATTTATCACCCCAATTTCAGCTTTAGTGGAGGGGCAGAAAGGCACCAGGGAATGCCCTCATTTCATAGAAAATCCCTCTGCATGCAGAAAAATCCCATTAATGCAACTGCTCTCACAATCTCCTGTCAGGGGGTCTCAAAACCACACTGATGGAGGGAATTTGGGTATAAAGGATGGGGAATCCCTGGAGATCCCGGGCTGTTGGAGCCTCACACCCACCTCTCTGCCACATCCAGCCCTGCCAGCAGCAGGGGGAAGATGTTGAAGCTGCTCTCTCCTTCGGGCTGCTGGGCAACGCGGGCCCTCTCCAGCAGCAAGGTCTGGGGAGGGAAAAAGGGACAGGGACATGGGGAGATGCTCCTGGCAGCTGCCAAGGAGGGGCTGGATTTCTCCTTGCAGGGACTCAGCTGGGTTTGGGGGCTGCTCCTCAGAGCCAGGGCTGTGCAAGCAAGAGCTGAATCATGATCAGGGCCAACACTTCAGTGCATGAAAGCAACACCCAGGGTCCCTCTGAGCTTCCAGAGGCCTGGGCAGTGCCATGGCCCCAGCAAAGATGATGCAGGGTGGGGATAAGTCATTGCCTGGGCTCAAGACAAGCCCAGCTCAGCTCCAGCCTTGCCAAAGGTGCTCAGTGGAGCCAGCAATGAGCCTGCAGAGCTGGGGGTCCCCATCCCAGACTGCCCCACGGACGTGCCAGGATGGCTCTGGTGGTACCAATGGGGACATTGCCACTCCTGCACAAGGACACAGCTCCCCGAGGGTGCCCAGGGCAGAGCAGGGGCAGCAGGGGGAAGCCCTGGTGCTCCCCAGGAGCAGACAAGACTCCAGCTCTCTCCTCCCTCAGACACGGCCCAGGGGCACAGGCAGCTCTGATTAAAGAGCCTTTGATAAGAGCCCTGACGGTGATAAAAGCCCTCTGAGGCTCAGCTCCAGGGCCGTGAGGTGCTGCTAATGAAACGCTGAATTATAAATTTCCTCATCAACATTTCATCCCTGCTCCGAGCTCCCTGCCAGGGACGGGGACAGGGACAGGCTGGGGCCACGCTGCTGGCAGAGCTTCTGCCCGGGGGCCATTTGGGCACCTCTGGTGTGGGAGGAGCAGGAAGCAGAGCAGGGGCAGAGCAGGGAGCAGAGCATCGCCCAGCCTGCCTGGGAAGTGCAGCACAGGGCTGGCTCATCCCCACCCCAAAGAACCCCATTTTCAGCCCCATTTTCAGCCCCATTTTCAGCCACAGCCCTCCCGTCTCACCAGGTGTCTGTACCTGGAGGTGAGCAGCAGTGACCTGGCCAGTGGCACTGAAATCCAGCGACAGGACCATGGAGAAGCGCGTGGAGCTGCTGCTGTGGCTGGTGCTCACCGACCCAAAGGCTCCCAGCACTGTGAACATCGCCTGGATCTTCTCCACTGCAAAACCACCAGCAGAGCGCCCTGAGCCCCCCCGCAGCTCTGGAGGAGGTTTGGGCAGACCTCTCCTCCTGCCCCACCTCTGCCTGGAGGAGGTTTGGGCAGACCTCTCCTCCTGCCCCACCTCTGCCTGCTCCTCCCGGGCTCTGTCCCAGCACTGGGGACTGCCCGGGCGTGGGGTCAGTGTCCCACAGCGGGTGTACCCTGACAGGAAGGGACGTGCCAGCCTGCCCAGCCTGCCCAGCCTGTCCCTCAGCCCTTTGCAGGAGCACGGTGTAGCCAGGAGAGCTCCGAAATCCAGCCCTGCCCTCTGGAGCCGCTGCCTGCCCAGCAGCGCTCCCCCCGCGGCTCCAGTAACCCGAGCAGGTGGGAAGGCGCTGCCCCAAGCACCGGAGTCGTTCGAGTAATTCCCTCCCGCTGCTGTTGATCAAAGCAGCAAATCTGCTGAGTCTGGGACAGGGACAGCGGCACTCGAGGCCACACCGGCTGTTCAGGAGCCACCCCGGGTGGGGCACAAATCAGGCCAGGATCTGTGTGTCTGTGTGCCCCCAGCCTGCACGGGCTCTGTGTGCTGCCTCTGCCCAGCACCGAGCATCCAGCGCCAGCCCTGCCCTTACCTGAGACCCTGCCCAGATCTGAGCCCCTGCTCAGACTGAGATCCTGCCCCTACCTGAGACCCTGCCCGGACCTGAGACTCTGCCCCTACCTGAGCCCTGTCCTACCTGAGACCCTGCCAGGACCTGAGACCCTGCCCGTACCTCAGACCCTGCCCAGACCTGAGACCCTGCTCAGACTGAGATCCTGCCCCTACCTGAGACCCTGCCCAGATCTGAGACCCTGCCCCTACCTGAGCCCTGTCCTACCTGAGACCCTGCCAGGACCTGAGACCCTGTCCCGACCTGAGACCCTGCCAGGACCTGAGACCCTGCCCGTACCTCAGACCCTGCCCAGACCTGAGCCCTGTCCCACCTGAGCCCTGTCCTACCTGTGACCCTGCCGTCCAGGCTGCCCGCCGTGCCCACCAGGTACTCGAGGGCGCTCTGGCAGCACCGTGTCCTGCCGGCCCCGCGGTGCCCCAGGGGGACGATGGCCTGGTCCCGCCGCCGCATCAGCAGGTTCCGGTAGGCTCTGTGTGCCAGCGAGCAGATGTGCGGGGGAAGGGTGTCCCGCCTCCCCCTGGGAACCTGCGGGCAGGGACAGAGTGACAGAGCACATCCCAAACAGAAAATCCTGAAGATATTCACACTCAGGGGATGATTTCTCCCCAGCGTGCAGAACCTCCCGAGTCTGAGTCCTCAGAGCACCCCCAGCCCCAAGAGCAAGCACCCCCAGAGCATTCCTGGCCACCAGTACCTTTGGAGCATCCTCCTCCCAAAACATCCCCGGTCCCGAGTGTCCCCAGAGCATCCCAAGTCCCCACATGTTTCCAGAGTATTCCCAGTCCCAAACGTCCCCAGAGCATCCCCGACCCCAAATGTCCCCTGAGCATCCCCGACCCCAAATGTCCCCTGAGCATCCCCGATCCCAAACGTCCCCAGAGCATCCCCAGTACCGAATGTCCCCTGAGCATCCCCGGTCCCGAATGTCCCCAGAGCATCCCCGATCTCAAACGTCCCCGGAGCATCCCTGGTCCCGAATGTCCCCAGAGCATCCCCGATCCCAAACGTCTCCGGAGCATTCCTGGTCCCGAATGTCCCCAGAACAACCCCGGTCGCGACTGTCCCCGCACTGTGACGGTCCCACGGTGCCACCTGCCGGCCCCGCCGCGTCCGGCGCCCTCCGCCACTGTCCCCAGGAGGGTTGGTGGCCGCTTCCCACGGGAGATCGCGCTGCCCCAGGTCCCTTCTCACCTTTCCGGCGCTGTCGGCGGGCTCGGGGCCGGTGGCGATGGCCACCAGGCCGGGCCCCGCGTAGGTGCAGGGCAGGCGGGCACGGAAGCGCTGCCGCAGCGTGTTCAGGACGCTGCACTCGTTGAGGCTGATGAGCGCGGCCAGATCCTCGGCCTGGTCCAGGCTGGGGGGGTTGGTCTGCGGGGAGAGAGCCAGAGACCCCTGGAGCTCCGCTGGCATGGCAGGGCTGTGACAAACCCGCTGTCACCCCGACACTTTGGGCACAGCCAGCCCGGGGCGCGGCTGGAGGAGCGTCCTTGTGCCCGGGCACCGTCCCCGCTCCAGCCCAGCCGGGGAAGGGGCTCACCCTCTGCACGCTGTCCTCGTCCACCTCGGTGACGCTGCCATCCTCGTCCCGGCGCACCCTCACCCTCCCCGCCGGCAGCTCCGGGGTCCCCACGTCTGGTTTCAGCTGTGTGGCTGCGGGACAGGCTGGTGAGTGTCCCCGGCGTGGGGCAGGGCCGGCTGTGCCGTGGGGACGTGCCAAGGGGCCAGAGCCAGCCCCGGCCCCATTCCTGCCCTGCTCCCGACATCCCGGCAGAGCAGGGAGAGTTACCGAGGGTGAAGCCGTCCTGCTGGATCAGCCAGACCTTCTCTGCTTCGTACCAAACGTCCCTCGGAGCCTGGCGGGAGGAGAGAGGGGAATTGGGCAGGAGCAGGAGGAAAACTGAGCTGAACAAACTGCCTTTGCCTCATGGACAGGGACATTTCCTCACTCCTGCCCATCGAGGCTCGGGGTCGCCTTCCCGCCAGCCCCAGCCCCGCCCATGGGAGCAGGAGGAGCTGCATGAAACCAGAAAACTTCATCAGTGCCCCAAAACCGAGATAACAGCTGACACATTACCTGGTCCTTGTCCGTGCTCCCGCCCGATGCCTCGTTGTCCTGGTCCTTTTCCACACTCTTGCTCATCTCTTTGCTCATTCCCGACGTTTCTTTAGCCTGGTCCTTGTCCGTGCTCTCGCCAATCCCTTTGCTCTCTTTCAGCATCTCTTTACCCTTTCCCAGGTCTTCCTTCACCTCCCCCACCTCTTTTCCCACATCTTTGGACTTCTCTTGGATTCCTCCTGGCTCCCCTTTGAGACCCTCTGACTTGTTTGTGGCTTTTTCAGGCTTTTTGGTCTCCCTTGGCTCCTTCTTGCCACCTCCAACATCTTTCTTCATTTTCTCTGGTTCTTTCCTGGCTGACAACAGCTCCCTCTGGGATTTCACCTTGGCTGGGGGCTCCTCGTGCCTCAGGGGTCTCCCCTTCTCCTTCTTGGTGCTCTCAGGGACTGTCCCCTTGGGTGGGGCCCCTTCCTTCACTGGGACTTTGCTGCCACACTGGGGGCCCTGACTGGGTGCAGGGGCTGGAGCTGGGGGACTGCCCCCCAGGAAAGAGTCCTTGGGGCTCTTCCCAGGCCACAATGGCTTTCCCACCTTGGGAGCCCCTGGGCGAGGGGTCTCTGCTGGTTTAGGGGTGGTCTCTGGTGGTTTGGAAGAAGCCTCTGCTGGTTTAGGGGACGTTTCTGCTGTTTTTGAGGATGTCTCTGCTGGTTTGCAGGGGATCTCTGCTCTTTTTGGGGGTGTCTCCACCGGTTTGGAGGCAGGTGCTGCTGTTTTAAGGGGCGTTTCTGCTTTTTTGAGGGGTGTCTCTGCCGGTTTGGAGGCAGATGCTGTTGTTTTGGGGGGCGTTTCTGCTTTTTTGGGGGGTGTCTCTGCCGGTTTGGGGGCAGGTGCTGCTGGGCCAGGTGCAGGGCCCGGGGTTTTGCTGGGGACAGTGCCCAGCAGAGCCTTCTCAGGGGGCAGCTCCTTGTGCGGGGGGGCTGTGACCCCCTTGCCCCCCTGTCCCTCTGCCTTCAGCCCGTTCCGCAGTGGCCCCTCGCTGGCCCCCCCTCCTCGGGCCTCGCCGTCCTTCCCCGCGGGCTGCCAAGCAAAGGAGAGGAGCGTGGTGTGACACCTGGGGACACCTGGGGACACGCAGCTCCCTTGTGTGAGGTCCCTGAGCGCTCACCTCGTCCCTGGCGCCCGCCCTGCTCTCCTTCCTCCGCCGCGCCGCCTTCGCCTCCTGCTCGGTCTCCCGCACCAGCTGCTTGATGAAGCCCCCGGGGATGACCGACAGCAGCAGGGGGGGCGCAGACGGGGGTGGCCCCCGGTCCTCGTCACGGATCTGCGTTTGGGAGCAGAGGTGGGTCACAGAGCGTGCACAGGGACAGCCAGCACAGCCTGTTAGTGGCAGCGGGGCTGAGCACCAGCACCCTGCCCAGGCTCTTGGTGAGACCACGGGGCACCCGTGGGCACTGGGCTGGTCTGGGATGCCGTGGGAGCAGAAGCACCGAGAAGGAAAGCCCAGAAGAAGCGCCCAGATGGGTGCAGCCCCCGAGGGCTGGCGCAGCAGGAGCCCAGGTGCGCTGCCAGCTCCGCTCTGTGCCAGCAGCCCTGGCGTGGCCACAGGAGGGACCGTCCTGGCTGCAGCCAGGCAAGAAGCAGCTCCAGCATCACCGCAGCCACATGCAGCCCTGCAGGTCCCAGGGCAAAACCAGCCCCACTTCCCTCAGCTTTTCCAGCAGCAGCAGCAGCATCAAACCCTGCGGCCTCCGGCCAGGCTCAAATCACTCAAACACTCAGGCGGTGACGGAGCCCAGAGCCAGGGGACGCACACAGCACAAGGAAGAGCACAGGGAGCTGTGGGGATGCGACCCCGGGGGCTGCTGCAGTGACACCCCCAGCACTGAGCTCCCAGGCAGGCCGAACACCCAGCCCCAAAACACCACCGGTGCCAGCCGGGACCGAGACTTTCCTTCTGCTCCCAGAGCGCGAGGCGCGAGGAGATGGCCATGGTGGCGGCGAGGCGGGACGGCGCTGTGCGGAGACACGTGGGGACACGCCGGGCAGAGAGAGAGGACAGAGTTAGCCAGGGGCTGCTGCTGGCCCCAGAGCTGTGCCAGGCCCGCAGCACCGTGACCTTGCCGGGCATTGCCCACCTGAGCTCCCGGCAACAACTGGAGCGCGGCAGGGGACAGGCGACACTGCTGGGGAGGGCGAGGCCACCAGCAGCGACCAGGGCAGCGTGCGGAGGTGGTGGCACAGAGGATTGGTGGCACGGGGGTGATGGTGGCACCCCGCGGCCCCGGGCTGGGTGGCCGCAGGAGCCCATCCGTGCCCGCTTGGGGCTGAGCGCGGCTTCACCTGTCGGGATCATTCACGCACCGAGCGCGCCGGGGCTCGCCCGGCCCTGCTGTGCCTCCCCGGCAGCCTCATCTCCTTGTACAGTAAAGGCCAGGAGCGGGCTGGGAATGTCACTTGCCTTCCCGGGCGGCTGCCCCGAGCGCCACGTGCCCTCAGGGACCGCCGCTGTCCCCGCGCTGTCCCCCCAGCCGGGCTCTGCGGTCCCGGGAGAACCGGCCCCGATGGCACAGCAGAGCCCGGAGGGGGCGAGCGACAGGGCATTGTCACCCCCCGGCCGGAGAGGGACCCTCCGTCCTGCCCCGCACACGGGGACACCGAGGCACGGAGGGGAC
>VWZP01006976.1:72914-116143 GCA_013396995.1 Dicaeum eximium
GGGCCGGGTGCCACCGGCGCCGCGCCCCCGCCGCTCGGGACAGCCCCAGGCGGGCCCAGGCCCTTTGGATCCGGTCCTTACTTGGGACCCGCTCCTGCTGCCACCCAGGACCCGCTGCCACCCTGCAGCGTGCCACGAGCCGAGGCCATCGGGGTGTCCCCAGCCACCACCCCGCACGGGGCAGGCGGCAGCGTCCCCGTCCCCGTCCCCGTCCCCGCTCCCCTCGCTCCCCCGCCGTGTTCCGATCCGCGGCACAGCCCCGCGCCTGCAATCCGCCCCCGGAGCCGGGGCTGCCGCTATCGCCATCCATTCCCAACTAAAAATAGCCCTCCCGGCCGAGGGGCGCCCGCAGAGCCCGGCCGGACCCCGACCCCCGCCCTGGGCCCCCCGAGCGCCGGTACCTGGGGGGGCGGTGGCTGCTGGGGCTGATGTCCCGCACCAGCACCGGGCTCCGCGGGACCCCGGCGAGCCGAGAGCGGCGGCGGCGGCGCGGGGAGCGCCGAGAGGGGCAGCACCCGCCTCCCCCCGCCCCCGCCGCGATGGCAGCTGAGGTGACACATGTCACTGCTAAAAATACCCGCGGCGGTGGCACCGGGGCCTCGGCTGGGGAGAGGCGGTGGCACCGCGGGGCCCTCCTGTTCCTCGGCCTCTGCACCGGCTGGCACGCGTGTGTGACCCGTGGCCTCCTCGGTGCACACCTCTGCACCCCAAAGAAACGGGGGAACCGCTCTGGTTGGGTGTGAGCCCCCCCAGAGGACCCTGGCGCTGCCCGAGGGGGACACCCTGGGCTGGGAGCCCAGCACGGGGCTCCCCGGAGCACCCCAGCTCCCCCCACCAGCCCCAGCCCTGAGATGGGGCTGAGCTGGAGGAGGACCTGGAAGCAGAGCTCAAAATAGCCCCTGGCACCAACAGCAGCATGGTCAGCACCCGGCCAGGGCAGGTGGGAGGGGAGCAGCACAGTGGACACGTGATGACCACACGGGGGAAAGGGTGACACCCCAGACCCAGCAGCACCCGTGTGCCACATGCCCCAGCACCCAACAGCCAGTCAGGGGCATGTCACCAGCTCAGGACAAGTCCAGCTGCAGAGGGACAGTGTCCCCACCTCAGCAAAAGCCCATGGACACTCCCATGGCTCTGGAAGAAAGAAAGGAAATGGGATTGCCAGTCTGGAGTCCCTGGCAGGAGACAGGGACAGGAGACAGAGGGTTGGCTGAGCATCTCACCAACCCCAATCCCACGTGGGACAGCACAAGGACACATGGATTCCATGATCCTTCCCAGGTGGCACTGCAGCCATGGAGGA
Source organism: Dicaeum eximium (assembly GCA_013396995.1). Taxonomy (NCBI): domain Eukaryota; kingdom Metazoa; phylum Chordata; class Aves; order Passeriformes; family Dicaeidae; genus Dicaeum; species Dicaeum eximium. The sequence continues at coordinate 74,221 of VWZP01006976.1, forward strand.
GCCTGGCCACTGTTGGTGGAAAGCCACCCTTGGTCACCTGTCACACACCTCCCAGTCCCTCCTGGCACAGCCAGCACCATCTCACCTGCAGGACACAGCCAGAAAAAGCAGGAAAACACCCTGCACAGGGCTGGGGGGAGGGAAGGGATTTACCTGTGCACGGGGCAGTGGGGTCCATCCAGCTGTGCCCTGAACATCCCAGCACAGCCTCGTGGTCAGGGACAGGTGACACGGAAAGAACGAGGCGCCAGCACACACGCAAAGGACGGTTTTTATTGGGGGTCTGGTCGTAGGAGAGCAGTTGTACTGACCAACACACAGAAGCAGCTTAGCTGTGCCAAAATAATCCGTTAAAAAAATACTGGCGGCAAGAACCGAGTGTGGCACGCCCGCCACGACGGGGCTGTAAACTCCGGGACAGTCCGTGAGGAGCAAGGCCACAGCTCACAGGCACTGGGACCCTCCTCCCCACAATAAATATGGAAAGAGCCAAGTACATAAAACAAGGAATGATCTCATCGATACAATATCTAAAGTTATTTACAGATCCTGGCTTTGCTTACCATTAATTACACATTTTTGGACAGGTTCTCTTTCGATCGTTTCCTTCATCGCGAGTAGCTGTTCGTGTGAATCTGCTCCTTTTTGTTTTTAAAGGACTCAGTGAGGCACTGGAAGTGCTCACAAATCCCCTCTCTGAGGATGCTCCTGCTTTATTCTGTTTTTCACGCACATTTTTTGGTGCCATCTCACCCACTCTCTGCTCTCTCCCTTTGCCTGAGGAGAAGATGCCTGCTACCAACAGGAAAGCCTCTTCCCAGCCCATCTCCTTTTGTCACACAAATCCAGACCAACCTGGCCCTGGACAAAGCCAAAGCCACCTTCCTGCAGCTGTCCCCAGGTTCCCTGCCAAATCCCTGCCTGGACACACCCCAAGCCAGCAGTACCAGTCTCAGCAGTGTCCCCACCTTTCCAGGGAGCCACAATGCCACCAGCACAGTGTCACCCACTGCCAGCTCCCCGCTCCCTCCAGGAACAGCTCGGGTTACAGCTCACCCCAAAATCCAATGGGATCAGAGAGGAAAACAGGAAAAAAGGCAGCAGGGATCCTTCCCTACCCCAGGCAGCCCCTCAGCACAGAGAGAACCTCAGCAGCTGGAAAATGCCACATTTCACCCAGAAATGCCACAGGGATCAGCCCTGACCAGCACAGACCTCCGTGGAAATTGAGAGCACTCAATGTTATCCCTTGAGTATTCCTCAAACTGCACAGGCCACGCTCACAACTGGAATTATTTTTAGGAACTGAGCGACCTGATAAATTCAGGGCTATTTCTGTACCTCACTGGGGATGGAGGTGCTGGCTCTGCAGATGTGCCCAGATGTGCCCAGCAGAGGCAGCTCCTGGAGCGATGGCACCACAGGGGGGTCCTGCCTGGGTGTCACCTCCCCACGCCCCCCAGGGACAGTCCCTGCAGGGTCCTCCTGAGATGTGGCACCAAGCAGGGTCCTGCCCTGGCCCTGGGACAGGCACTGCTCCTACCTCAGGATCCTGTTTTTAAGGATCAAGTGACCCCCCTGAAACACCAAACCCATCCCCAGTAAGGACATTTGGGGTCCTGCAGCCCAGCCCTGTGCCCCGTGCTCTCCCTCCTGGCTCCTTCCCCTGGAATTCCCTGCGGGATGAGCTGGATCAAACACCACGCTGACTCCTCACCCCAATTTAGGTCATTAATTCCCTTTAACTCAGCACAGACTCCTGTGAATAAACACTTGCTCTGGGAATGCTGAGGGATAAAGGAGAAATTTGGAAATACCACATCGAGGGGTGGATTTGCAGGAGTTTTCCAGGTGTTTCTGCCACCTGAGATGGTCCTGACAGAGCCTGGAGTCCCTGTACTGGGAGAGAAGGGCTGCACAGCCTCAGGGAATCTATCCCTACTTTGTCATGAAAAACAGAATAAAGCTGGCTGATCCTGCTTGAAAGGAGCTGCCACTTCCATACATATACGGAGCAGAAATTCTGTGGAATGTCAGAAGTTGGAGAAACATGTATTTAATAAATAATATAAAATGCTTTTTCTGTTAAAATAGAATTCTCGGGTTTATACCTACAGAGCATAGCAACCTTTACATAAACAAAATAAAGCTGAGTCTGTGATGATTAGTTTAACACAAAATAAAAATACAATTTAACAACAGTATTAAAACAGCCAATGTTCCATCCACACAATATGTACACCATGGAATAGAAACCAACAGGAAACAAAAGTAGATTATCTTGAAACTCCTCAGACATTTGGATATACATATTTTCTCTGTATATTTTAGATATTTTCCTTTTTTTTTTTTTACAATATTAAAATTAATACTATGCTTTGTCAAAATACGCTTTTCAGATTTTTCCTTTAATTTGTAGAACTGACTCATTCCTTATATTAATCAACACAACTAGAATTATTTACTGTCTACTGTACACTTCAGAGAGTCCTTCCTCCGGGGATATTTTGGGTGCAAACCCCTCAGAGGCGGAGGAGCCGTGTCACTGCCACGTGCTGGGCGGTGACACCGCGGGACACGGATATGGACATGGAACCAAGGAACCCGGTCCTAAAGCTGGCCAGCTGCCAGGGAAAGAGCAACTCAGAGCTCCAGGGATTTCACTCCTCATGAGCTGATTCCCTGCAAACCCCAGGAATGTCGATGCCACCCCAGCGCCGGGGCTGGTCCTGCTCAGGAACATCAACCCCAAGAGCTCCTCTGGGCACCAGCAGTGGCCACTGTGGGCAGGATCACAACCACAAGAAGCCTTTTTTAGCACAAACCAGTGTTTCCACCACCTCCACGCTGGGCTGCAAACACCTGATTTATCTCAAAGTCAAACCCAATCTCACAATTCCATTTCTGGGTTTTCCCCACCTTGATTGAAGCGGGAGAGGAAAAATCTTCCACTGAGTTTCTAAAGGGGAGGTGCTGAATCACAGAATCGTGGAATATCCTGAGCTGGAAGGCACCCAAAAGGATCATCAGAGTCCAACTCCTGGCTCTGCTCAGGGCAGCCCCAAGAAATTAAGGAAAACTCGAATGTGAGTAAGCCAAGTCTATCCTGAAGCTGCTCTCTCCCTACCTGCCACGCTTCCCTTCCCAGACACACTTCCAGCTATTATTAGCCTGCTCCAAGATTTTTTGAAGCCTGCTGGGGGAGGGGGGAACATACCAGGAATGTCAATCCCAGCTGGATCCACTCCAGCATTACTCCAGCTTCTCTCACAGCAGCACTTTGGGAAGAACCCGTGAGCCTGCAGCCGAGGCTCTGCTGGACCAGGGACAAGAACACAAAAAGCTCAAACACAACCAAGAGGAAGAAGATTTACACTTGGAGAAGTGGATGGCCAACACTTGGGTGAAGGATTGGGAAAAAAAACGAAAAAACACCTCACAGTAAATGCTCCTTTAAGGGTTTCATGAATAATGAATGAATAATTAGCAAATAAACGAGGGATCCTAAACACACAGCCAAAGATCCTCCTGCAAATTAACACCACCAGAAATCTTTGTCCAAAACAAAAACTTCAGAGACTCTGGTTCCTACACCAGGAAGGAGCAGTCTGGGGCAGTATCCAGGGTTTTTTGATTTCAAGGGTACAATTCCAGCTCTCCCTCCACACCAGCACAGCCAGTTACTCTTACACAGAGCCCCATCTCTTTTTGGGATCCCACCTTTGTTCAGGAGTTTTTCACTGTGATAACCTCTCCTCTCCTAGCTGCACAGTTAGATCCAAGTCACAAGAATAAAGCTATTTTCAATTGTCAATAAATCAGCTGGCTAAAGAAATCCAAATCTTTTCCTGCCCCTCCCACTGGAGGTTGGATGGGGCAGCAAGGACCACGAAAATGAGGATATTCCAGGGCCATCCCAACTCCATCACACTCCAAAATAGATGTATTTCCCTAAGTCAATATACAGCCTTCATTTCATATAAAATCTCTGGGTTTGAGGCACAATTTCCCAGCTGATGATGACCTGTTCCTCCCTCACTGCTGACAGGGAGTGAGAGTGAAATCCAGCCATGGAAAATAACTGAAGGAGAAGAATGGAACTGAGCAGGGACTAAGAAAGTAAAAACAAGTTACACAAGAACTGTGAGAAGGTTTTAACACCATCTGAGGGCTTTTTTCTAAATCAGGGAGAAAAATACGAGCATTGCATGGTATTGTAGGGAAAGCTGAACCACAGCCAGCGGGATGAGACATTTTCTATCCCAAACACTTTTTAAATACCACACAAAGAATCATGGAATTATTTTAGGTTGGAAAATACCTCCGAGATCATCAAGTCCAACCTTTGACCAATTACCTCTGACACTGCTCCTTACAGAGGAGCTGAGATGCCCAACATGGAATGACAGAGAGGCTGGTACTGTTTACACAGAATAATTTGGAAAATAAATGCGGGACGAAAAAAATCATTGAAAGAAATCACTTTCTCAGGGGGTATTTTCCAGAATGCATTTTCCCTTTTGGTGCAGCCCCAGGTGCTCAGCCAGGTTTTGCACAAGCTCTGCAGCAAACCCAGCTCTCATGAAGAAGCAAATAGAGCCACTTTCACTACTTTTCTCCGAGGAACTCTGTGGTGATCTGACAGCCACACACGCTCGACAAACCACGCACAACTTCTGCTCCCACTTACACAGGCACAGCTCCACTGTCTGCAGGGACTGTGAGAGCTTTACCTCTGTAGCTGGGAAGAAAAATCTTCTCCAAGCTGTTCACTGAATTGAAAAAACAGCTGAAGTTCAGCCCTGACCTCTCTCTTACAAACCACCACAACACCCAGGGAAAGGCCCAGCTTGAAGCTGTGGGACAGCTCAGGGTTAGATCTTTCCTTCAGCAAGACTTCCCACCCAGCACACCTGATGCCTCAGGTAGAATTAACATAAACCTGGCATTTGACCAGCTCCTTCTGTCGGTTCCACGCTCAGCTTTCTCACACTGCTCTCACTGTGGGCAGTTTGAACTCTTCAGAACAGAAAATGAGAGATCCTTTCCCAAGCCGAGCTGTGGTATGTGTAGGAACCTCCTGGGCTGGGCTCCAGGGGGAACTGGGGATTTTGGGGGATTTCTGGGGATTTCTATGCTATGGGAACACACCTGTGTAGAGCAGAGGAGGATCCCAAGTCCCAGGACTGAGGAGTGATCCAGGTTACGTACCGAGGTACCCACGCACACTGGAACCCAGCACACGCTCTAGAATGCACTGGATTTGAATAATTCCTTTTTAATTTTTTAAAAAGTGCAGTTGACCTGAAATGGAAAAGAACTGTCTTTTATATTCACTGTAAACTTGTCAAAAGGAATCTGCTCTTTAAAAACTGTGCTAAAATAGTCGATTTATACAACAGAGCACTAGATGAAGCTACCATAAATTCCTCTTCACCAATTATTACTCTATTGTGTCAGTTATAGTACTGCATATACGTAGAAGAAGCAAAACGGTGGTAGCTACTATTAGTGAGTACAACAAACCCAGGGAATAATTCGAGTTCAACGCTCCCATGAAGTAGCAATAACATTTAAACCACAGGACAGTTAGAATTCAGTACTTTGAAGTGCATCAGAGTCACACTGTTGATCATCAGCAGTATGGAGCAAGGTTATCAGAGAGTCAGCAGTAATGGTCGGGAAGGACACGGCAACACGACAGAGCGAGGGGCACCCACCACGGCTCCGTCGGTGTCACCACGGGAGTGTCACCCAGCCAGCAGCACCCGCGCCACGCCCGGCCCGGCGCCGCCGAGCGAGGGCACGGCAGGGACAAAGCCTCTTCCTCCTTCCATCAGTAGTTCCAGAGGGACGGAGCTCAGGCGGGCCCCGCCGGGGGTGGGGACGCGTGGGAGCAAGGAGCGGCCTCTCCGCTCGCTCGGTGACTTCCAGGGTCCCCCCGCCGCCCTCGCAGCCTCGGAGACAGAGTCCTGACGTGATCCCACGCTGTAAACATCGAATTCCTCCTCTGGCGAGCGCGTCCCGCCTCCAGCACTGCACAAAGTCATTCGTTCACAAGGATTCTGGGCCGCTCTGCGGGTTCACCAAGCAGCTCCCGCTGCGGGAACGTGGTCGGTGGCTCCTACAGCCCGTTGCTGTTCCTGTGGCTGAGCGGGGGCTTCGAGAGCTCTACGACTGTGGAGCGGGATTTATTGAGGAACTTTGGAGCCCGGCGCAGCAACCTCTGGGCCTCGGTGAAAGCCTCTGTCAGCTCTTTTTTCCACTGAACAAACTCGGGGTCGCTCTGCAAGAGACACAGAAGCAGTTTGGCACTTCATCCTACGTGGCCACGAGTGTCTTCTCTCTCAGGCAGCACTTTAGAGAAGCTATTTTAATTTTCCAAAGGAATGAGCAACGTTGGGTGTTGCCCATGTGCAGCCCTTAGCTCCTCCATCACCCCAAGGAAAGCTGGTACAATGTTTTGAGGACTTGAGCACTTCCCCCTTCCACACAAGAGCTCCAGCAGCTTCCCACAGTGAGACACGATGCAATGAAGCCCTTGGAGCTTGAGAAGTTTGGGAGTTTTTAGCTATTTAATAAACCAAACTAATTTTGTCCCAAATACCACTGAAATCCATGACAAGCTGCAGGTTTCCTGCTTTCAAAACTCGAGTGTGATAAACACTTCAGCTCTGCTTCACCAAGTGCCTTAGTCAACATGCAGCAGGATGACCTGAAAAACTTGCCAATTGTTTATCATATGCAAAACAGTCTGATCAAGTTATCAAAAATCAAGTCTTACCTCACACTGTAGAACAAACTGCTTTCCTCCTTTAATTCTCAGTAAGATGCATTTCTTATCTTTAATTTGTGTTTCTTCAACAGATACTATTTGTTCCATTGTCAGTAGGTTTTGCTGCAGCATTTGCAAAAGAGCAGAGAATTAATTGAAAAAAATGCTGTTGCCCATCAAATAAAGCCATTATCTCATTTTCCTGGACTATCCACATGAATTAAGTGATGAACATTAAGAGTCATTACACAAACATTTATTTCTGAAGGCTGGGTAATGAACTAAAGATAGATAGTAAGGTAAGAGAGAGATTTACAAGGGGCTTGGTTGCTTCAATAGTGACAACAAAATATCAGCTCTAAAAGCCAGTAATGACAGCATGAAACAAAAATCTACAAATAGGTGTGTCTGCAAACAGAATATTCACCATTTTCCCTCAAGAGTTGCATATAATTTGATACATTTTTCAAGCATTACTGTTATTACCAAAAAAAAAGGCAATTTCACTATTTCAAAGAGCTGAAAGGGAATATTTCAGCAATAAATACTTACAAAGAGAACATACACAGCAGTGTGCAGGAAAACTCTCCCTATGGACTGCAGAGGACACAATGTCTGAAATTCCAAATGCTTCCTTAACTTAAATATACAAATTATCTGCCCTGCACGTGAGCACAGCTGGGCTACACTACAGCCACTATAGCATTTTCTTGGAAATAAAATGCTATACCATTTGTCACCTTACCAGTTTGTGTTTTTTTGTATAAATAGTCCAGAGGTCCTAAACGAAAAACAACACCATCAACTACCAAAATCCTTTAAAAAACACAACAAAACAGAGCAAACAGGTTTCTAAAGTCAAGTTATCTCTCCTCTGCGCAGTGTAAGCTACACATTAACTACAGTGAGACTCGAGAGAAGTTTATCAAATCCACTGGGCTTTTACTCAGAGAAAACTCCTTCCCCAGGAGAACTCCTGGGCACTCCAGGTGTGTCCCACCTCCACCTGCCTTCCTCCACAGCTCCCCAGGGCCCCTCACTCACCCGGGACTCTCCTTCTCCTCGCCACTCCAGCCGGTTGGGGAAGAGGTAAAAGTAACGCCGCTGCCACTGAGTCAGGAAGGGGTTCCCCAGCTTGAGCATGTACCCATGCATGATACAGTCCTTCCCCAGGGCATAATCTAAACCAAGAGGAGATGTCAGCAAAGCGACAGGAGATGCAGCCAAAAGCATTCTGAGAGAGCTCTGTGCAGAGGGGACGGAGCCCTGGAGCCACCATGCCCTCAGCAGGTTCAGGTCACACACACAGCCCCAGCTCTGCCCTAACTGGACAATGCTGTGGCTGCAGAGCAGGGGACAAGGACAGGACTTGGCTCTTAGAGAAGTATCTCACTGGAGGAGGTTATTAAAAGCACTGAATGTCACTCTCCAGAGTTTGGGGGTTTGATGCAACACCCCCGTGCAAGCTGCAGTTTGCTGTGCAAAACCTCCTGGGGCCCTTCCCAGTTCCTGGGCAGCAAATCAAACTCCACAGACTGGGAAGGTGGGGAGGCCCTGGCACAGGGTGCCCAGAGAAGTGTGGCTGCTCCATCTCTGGAAGTGTCCAAGGCCAGGTTGGACAGGGCTTGGAGCAGCCTGGGATAGTGGAAGTGTCCCAGCCCATGGCAGTGGGGTGGAACTGGATGGGCTTTAAGGTCCTTTCCAACCCAAACCATTCCAGGACTCTATGATTCCATGAATCTCTTTCCAAAGCCTGATGTCATCATTCAGCATTTCAGAACATTGAGAAACATCTTAATCAACATGACAGCAATTAAACGAATCCTAACGATTCCCAGGAATGACAGCAATGGGAGTCTGTGCAACTCCAAACCCAGGAATTACTACCTAGCAGCAAAAGATGAGAGAAGTGTAAGGACAGATTACCTTCCTCGTGGCCAAGCTGCTTATTTTTAGCCCTTTTTCTGGCCTCAATTTTATCTGTGTCTGCATTTACTGCATCATAAACAGTTTCTGCTACTTCTTGCTGCCAACGCTCCGATATTACCAGAGGGAAGTTCTTATATAACTCCTGGTCACTATCAAGCAACTTGCAAGAGAAAAACAACAAAAAACCCAACATTTTAATAACTTTCACTATTCTTATCCCCAACAGTTAATAGTTACCCATGCAACAGTATTATTTGACAAGATGGATCGAACTCAAACCTTCACAAAACAAACAGATGCAAGCAAGAGAAGCACAGACACTAATTTAAGCAAAGATATTAATTTATGTGCAGAGAATAGGCCACCTGCTCAAAACTTGTTTGGTCTGATAGCTCCAAAATCCTCACTCAACACTGCCTCATGATGCTCTCTAGACATTTAAATAACTACTCCAATGTAAGCAGCAGTATTCTCAACTTTGTTGCACAGAAACTTCCTCAGCACAAAAACTCCATGAATAAGTGAAAAGATACCTTTTCTAGAGCAATGCCTTCCATGCTTCCACAGCTTGGCTTTATATTCTTAATAATTAACCCTCAGAATTCATCAGCATGTGCTGCAGACCTCAATTTTACTGGTATAAGGATTATTTTCTCTACTAATCCTTTGAGTACTTAAACTGAATTGCACTGAAGAAAATTAATAAAAATTTCCTTCACCAGAAGGGTTTTCCAGCACTGACCAGGGCAGTGGTGAAGTGCCCATCCCTGGAGGAGTTTAAAGCTTTGTGGACACAGCACCAACAGCTGCAGAAGCAGCTTAATTCTCCTACTGCAGTCAGGCCAGACACTCCTGGAGTAGACATTCTTCTCCTTTTCAGAGATCCATGCCATATCCCAGCAGGAAAACACACACCCAGAAGATCTCTCTGCAATTGCAGGCACTCCCTGCAGCACCTGAGGAAGGGGGAACAGCCACAGGCATCCCCTGCTGGCTCCCCCCTCATAACCCCAAAGCTCACGTGCTCTTCACAGGACACTCTGCAGGATAAAAGCAACCCCAGGGACCAGGGAGGAGAGCAAGGGGTTCCAACTGTGGTGTTGAGAGCAGAGAGGGGCTGAGTCAGGCAGGAATCCTCCTGTGACACCCAGGGGGGCTGTGCTATCCCTCCCTGACTCACCCCCAAGGGTAAATTTATCCCATGGGCAGCCTGAGCTATGAGATCCAGCTGGGGATGACACAGCCCTGACCTGCTGGTGATTCACATTCCGTGACAGGATTTCTCACTCAATCATGTTATTGAGAATATCTGATCCCCTCAAGAAACAAGAAGACCGCCTGGTTCCTCCTCGCAAAATGTTCCTCTGAATTCTGGCACTGCAGAATCACAGGAGACTGGAATCCTGCCAGGATAACATTGATACTGAAGATGTGGAATTTTCTGGGATAAAGAACATCCTGGGCTCTCTGCACTTTTCTGTGCCAACTTCTGTCACCACAGCAGGTGACACTGACAGACGAGCTCCCTTTTAGGCTCAGTGAGTACTTAATGGGGCTTTTTGCTTATAAAGTTTATAACAATTAGTTTCCCTCCTGACTCACTTCTGTAAGAACAAGAACAAGGTCTAATCTACTGCAGAAATGGGTGATCAAAACAATGAGGGGCACTGACCCAAGCCCTGCTGTCCCAAAGTCCCAGGGAAACTTCAGAGAGTGAAGGAATTCACAGGAGGGTCACCCCCTGAAAATCCCAAAGGGGCCAGCAGCTCTAACCTCTCTCTTTTTTAATATAATTTATATTATTTTCATTATGTTTGGGATAATATTAGAACCTGAAAATTTCTTTTACTACTCTTCTAACTTATGACATTGCTACTATTAACACAGTTTGTAATTTTTAAGAGCTTTCCTCAGCACTCTCTGACCACTCAATTATTAAAATAAGGTTTAGCTCCATTTCTCCAAGCTAACAGAAATAAATCCCAACTTTTAAACACACAAACCATAAGGTATTCTTGAAAACCTGAGGCTTTCCCAATTGTTTCCTGACCATTTGAAACATTTTCTTCGTTTCCTTTCCTTTATTTCCTATATAAAACTTTTGGTAAGAAAGTAGATTTTTAATCTAAGAACATAAAGACTTGGCAAGCAACAACAAGCAGGCAACTAGCCCAAGGTACCAGCATGGATTGATTTTCCCAGCCTGAAGGAATTCCTTGCACATCCAGAGCCCTGAAGCAAAGGAATGCCACACACACATGGAAAGCCAAGCACAGCAGTCCCAGTGCCACCCTCCACCACTGAGAGTTGGGTACCTTAATGCCTTTAGTGTCCTCTTCATCAAAGGAGCCAATATCAAAAGCATCTGCTGCATTGACTTCTCCCCGGGGAGGAATCAGGGGGGGAGGGTACTAGAAATTGAAATTAGCATCATTAAAGACAAATTAATGGGCATTATTTAACTCCATTCTGTAGTCATGCACAACCTTTGTATTTTTGCACAGGTTACACCTGACTGTGCCAGTGTCCCCCTTGGAACTAAACTTCAGTGCAAAATTGTTGGCACTTCTTTTAATTAGAGCTCCTTCAAAAATTTGGGGATAAAACTCCCCAGTTTAGAGATAGCAAAGGAAAGGAAACCATCCAGTCATTTGACCCTGGAAATTTAATTATTCACTCCTAATAATCAGGAATATGTGTAGTAATGAATATTCATCAACAACCCTCCCTGTATTTGTGTGAGTGAACACTTGTGCTGGGTACTGTGACCCTCAAGTTTTCTGTTCAGTACCTGTTTGGGTTTATTTTCCTTTTACTGCTTTACCAAGTCAGCTAAAATTACTGTCTTCATCCTTTACCTTCTGTAAATAGACTTGCTGCCAATCAATGCCTTTGAAGAAAGGATGTTCCTTTACTTCTTGTGCGCTGCAAAACAGAAGCGAGGAAGTCAACAAATGAAGGGGCTTTTTAAGTGCATTCAAGGAATGCAAAGCCTGCAAAGGTCACATTTTTATCACTTGAGAACATAGGGGAAATGCTCCTTTTTTGCAAAAAAAAAACCTGTAAGAATTCGTCAGTAATCAACAGGAGAGAAGATTTTCATGTGGGAACACCTGGAACAGTGCTCTAGGGCTGGCAGGCAAGAACTCCTGATGGCACTCCATCATTTCCAACAGCAAATGATGTTCCTCTGTTGTCATATCCCAACACTGATCTGTGTCAGATCCTAAACACTGCTCTGGGTCAGATCCCAAACATGGCTCTGTGTCAGATCCCAAACATGGCTCTGGGTCAGATCCTAAACATGGATCTGGGTCAGATCCTAAACATGCATCTGGGTCAGATCCCAAACATGGCTCTGGGTCAGATCCCAAACATGGCTCTGTGTCAGATCCCAAACATGGCTCAGGGTCAGATCCCAAACATGCATCTGGGTCAGATCCCAAACATGGCTCTGGGTCAGATCCTAAACACTGCTCTGGGTCAGATCCCAAACATGGCTCTGGGTCAGATCCCAAACATGCATCTGGGTCAGATCCCAATCACTGCTTGTAAATAACCAGATTACTCCACACCATTTCACATTTATAAATTTTATGGGAAAATAATCTACTACTGTTGTTATGTTCCAGGGAAAAGCAATCTCAGGTCATTATGAAAGAGGGCTCCAAGACAAAACCCCTCTGAATCTCCCACTGGAATTGGAGCCAGCCCCAGGCTCAGGTGTGACCATCAGCTACCTGTTATCACACATCCCAATGGCTTCTCAACAGTTGTTTACTCCTCTCCTTTTCTCTCTCAGTCTCACACTGGCTTTTTAAGCAGGAGATAATTCCATGAACAGCTACAAGCAAGGTGAGCTTGGCAGGAGCAAGGAGTGTTTTGTAGTCAAGAAACAAAACAAAAACTCTTTTCCTTAGAATAATCAAGTGACACAGGCAGCACCAGCAATACCCCCAGCTTTTTGCTTGGTGGTTTTGGGATTGGAGTTTGGTTTTTTTTTTTGGTATGTAATATGCTCCTATCATTACAGATACAATATAAGCAATAAATTTTCCCTATCAGTATGTCTGAGTCAAGTCATATGACTTCATGCCAAAACAGATCAGGCAAAACCAGAAAAACAACCGAGGGATGAGAAGTAGGAACACCACCCAATGCAAGCATGACTGCAGGGAACTCAGGGGAAGGCTTTAAGGACAGAAATTGTCCAAAAACACATGTCCAAACTGAAGGAAGCTGAAATGTAATTCCATGCAGCAGCACTTGTTAATGTTCTCTTTCCAAAATTAAAATCCTCACAACAGGAAGCAGATTTTTACTTGAAATAAATTCACTCATTGACAGAGAAGTGGAAATTTTTCAAGGCAGAGGTCCAAGGAGAAGACAACACCTACCTTCTTCCTTGGCATCCAAGCCTCTTGCTCACATCCCGCTGCAGGAGCCCTTCCAGAAGGGATTTCAGCTCAGGAGAAAAGGAATCCGGGAGCTCCACATTCTGTGGAGAAAAGAAGCACAAAGAGATATTCCACGGTGGAAGTGGTGTGTTGTGCTTTCTTGTCCCTGATGGTGTTTGGAAACAGCTCTCCCAGGTGCAAATAGAGCTCTCTGGGAGAGCAGGGGGGTGCAGCTGCAGTTTTAGGGGAAATGGGAGCTCAGGGGACACGGGGATGTCACTGAGGCCAGGCCTTACCACGGTGAGCGTCATCCGGTCGATCTCGTGCTTATCTTTGGTTTTGTGCTGCCTGAAAGGGCTGTGCCTGTGCAAAGAGAAAAAGGATGCTAATAAATGTAAAGCCACAGCCTAGCAGGGTATTTCAGCTGTGGCAATGCCAGGAAAGAGTGGAGCATCCTGTTAGTCCCATCCTTCCCCCTCATCACTCCTGTCCTGCAGAACAACCTGATCCACAGGAAGGTGAGTAGAAAATTGGGTAATTCTTCAACAGTGATCTGGCCTTAAAGATGTGCTTCAAATGCCTCATCAATCACATCTATCTCCCAAAAACCTGAACAGTTTTCAGATAACAAGGAAACCCTGAGCAGCCATCACCTACAGGGATTTAAATCCAAGGATTTCTACAGGGAAGGTGAACATGACCCACTGAACTCACAACTTCCCATCGTGGAAATTAAGGAGATAACAGATTACAGATGCCACAGCATCAGCCACTGGGAAGATATCTGATGGTATCTTGTAGATTATCAGCTTCATCCCTTTCCTGCTTTATAATTCTGGCTTGAATTTGAATTTTCCTCTAAGCTATGGAACACTGTGGCCCATTAGAGATTTATCACATAGTCCTTCATGAAAGAAAGAAGCAGTACTGTAGTAAGAGATTTTTTGATTACATTTAGTATATATTCTCTGCTTCTTTTCTTTAAAACCTTGAGGGGATGATGTTTTTCACAATCAAAATGTTACTCACTTATCAATTCCATTAATTAGCTATTCTAAAGCATTCTGGCTTACCACATGGCAGAGTGTACCAGCATGTTTCAACTGGAGACCTGCTACACCCAAGTTATTTTCCTTTTATTCTCAAAAATGTTCTGATTGATGGATGCAATGGATGGACCAGGACTTCAATTTGTCTCTTTTTAGCATGACAGGTAAATGGTTCCCACACAGCCTCATGTACTCTGACAAGGAGGCTCTGAGTAGATCAGGGAAAAAAAATGATTCACTGGCGACTTATGGGCAGATTCTGTGCCAGACTAAATTTACCAAATACCAAGAAATGGCACCATGTGCCCAGCCCTTGTTTTGGGATGTGTTTAATTGGCTTCAGAACAGATGAGGAATGAGAGTTCACTGTGAATAATGCTCTGGCTTTTGGCTAAGCACTGATACCACCCTGAACATCTCTGCCAGTGACAATCACAGCTCAAAGACTGGGAATTTAAACACCACTTCTTTCTTACATAGTCTGCTTTGTGCACAATTAATGTTAAATTGATACAGTTCTAGAGTTCAATTCTCAAGTCACACACTGACCTTCCTTTGTACAGTGTCTGGATGGAGATAAAAGCTCATAATTAATTATGTGTGAGGACACAGGATGACCTAATGATCAATCTTTACAGAGAAGCACTGTGAAAAGCCTCACATTTCTTCTGGTTTGCCATTAACAGTGAGGATGCCATTTTCAACTAGCACTTGCCCATCAGTGCTTGTTGACTGCTCAGATAAATCCCATGGCATTAATCAATTCTAGACAAGTTTAATGAGAAGGTAATTGCTGATAAAGCTGTCATTATCGTGTACCTTTGGACACTGATAAGGAAACAGGCCAGATTCAGCAAATGGAAGGATCCACACTTTGTACCTGGCCTAAACCCCACAGGAGGGAAGGCTGAGTAGCACACAAAAAGGGACCAGTGCAGCCAAGAGCTTCTCCACAGCACCAGGTCTCAGCCTAACACGAAGCCCACGATTTAACAGGGCTGCTCAGAGCACTCCAAGGAGCAACATCACAGCATTTAAAACACTGCCAGCTGCCAAGAGAGGAGTAAACTGCAGTCTGCAGCAGTTCAAAGAGCAGACAGAGAACCTGCCTTCCTCATGTCCTCAGGACACAGGGCTTGGGTTTGCTTTGGTTTGGAAGAAAAGTCGTGGTTTTGTCTCACATGGGGACATAACTCAGCACTGAGGGATCACTTCAGACAACCTGACACACCATGTCCTGCTATTCCAAGGGACACCCCCAGAGGCCCCCAGGCTCCCAAAGGCAAGGCAGGAGCCCCACTCACTCACCCCCTCAGCAGCTTGAAGAGCATGCAGCCCAGGGAGAACCAGTCGGCACTGCTGTCGTAGGCTGTGCCCTTCTGCAGCACCTCGGGGGCCATGTACCCGTGGGTTCCTCTGCAGAGCACAACAGCACAAAGCACTCATTACATCCAACATTACCACTGAGAAAAAACCATTGAAAGTCAGTATTCTCTCCATAAGACAGCCCAGTTTGGAAAGAATTCATTTTAACTGTTTTATTTTGCTTTCAGCAGGTTTCACGTGTCACCTGTGTGAGCACAGGACACTCCTGAACTCAGCCCTAGGCACCACTAGAAGCAGCCACCAGGTATTGCTTTTACCCTTGACATACTCAAAATATATGGACTTTTTTTTCAAGAAGCTACTGAATTGCAAATCTCTTAAGGTGTGACAGGCTGGAGTTTCCCTTTTTGCATAAATTCTGAGACTAAATCAGGGCAATTGAAGACCTAAGAATAAAATATGCCAGGTAAGATGTGGATCCACACACAACTCCAGGAATTCAGATCCTAGTTAAACCCTGATGGCAAGAGGCAGAAAGGAACATAATTTGCCTCCAGCTCCATGAAGATCCAGAAAGAGAAAGACACAATAAATCCAGGATTTTAGTCAGTTTGGGAATATTTAATTACCAGGTTGGGACAATTAGAGCAATCTGGTACTTTTAACTCAGTCGGGTTCTTCTCTGAGCAGTGAATCATCCCAAAATAATGTGTCATGTCCCAGCCATGCCTACACATCAGCTGCTACAACTGTGCAGGAAAACAGGGAGAGGAGCCCAAAAAACCTCATTAGAGCCACCAGCTCAGCAAGCCTGGGCCACACAAGTGTCATTCCTCCCCTTCAGGCAAAGTTATAAAGACAAATTCAGGATGGATTTAGCACTACCTGTACGTGCAGCAAAGCTCCCAGACATAATACTTACACACTGGCATGTGGCTTCTTTTTGGAAAAGTCACAAGCCAGCCCAAGGTCTGATATCCTCACATGCCCATGTTCATCCAGCAGAATATTTGCAGGCTGGAAACCAACAGAGGGAGGTGAGTGCTTGGTATTCCCCAGCTGACAACTGCAAACTCTCACAGCACAGCAACTCAAACATCAATACTCCCTGGTAATTGGTAATTGCCTTCTTTTATTTAACATCAATATACCAGGCACTTCCTAGATAAAAATCTACCTTCTCAGAGAGCACTACCAGCAACTCCACAGGTTATGAAATACTGAGTAACAGAAGGGAATAGCCAGGCAAGGTTTGAAACACAAAGAAGGTAATAACTGAATAATCCATTCTGGCCTCAAGTTGCTTTTGGTTTCTTCACAGCAGGGTCTGTGTGTGGCTCTTACACCTTTTATTCTCAGTCTCTGGGCACTTTCATCTCCTTGTGCTGTCACTTGGTCCAGGGACTCTTCTCTAGGACCTGTCCTCGATTTCCCAAGTGTCAGTGAAACCCCCCAGCATCTCTCCTGCTGCTGTCCCCCATCACACACACAAAGGCCTCTTTCAGGGCTCCCAGAAATACAGTAGATCCTCTAAATTATTCCCATCAGGGAGATAAGTAACACTTCACAGGATTTACTGTGACCCCCAGGAAGCCTCTCCCAGGCTGGGTAAACTGGATAATGGCACAGATTAGAATGACTTTGAAAATGTCTTAGAAAAATCAGGCAGATAAAGAAATAATCCTGCCAAGGAGAGGTTTCAGGAAAGGTAATCCATGGAAGTTATGTGAGGGGCTGTGATGCAGGCACCCACCAACCATTACCTTCAGGTCTCTGTACACCACGAAGCGATTGTGCATGTGCTCTAACCCCAGGATGATTTCAGTAGCATAAAACCTCATCTCTTTTTCAGAAAACACTCCGTGCTGGGAGAGGTGGTAGTGCAAATCTCCTCCTGAAATGAGAATTGAGATGTGATTAAGCGAACAGTAAAATCTTACCCTGCAGGCAGACAGGGTGACACTGTGGGGGAACAGCACAGCTTTTGTAGGTTCTTATCACCTGTGGAGCACACAGCCCCACCCTCTGCAAGTCTGTGTGGTGACAAAATACCTGAGAAAGTTCATACAGAGATTTGGATCAGTCTGAAACTCCATTTTAGAATGCATTTATTTCATAAACATTTGCATTCAGTGACTAATCCAGCAGAGGATTTCCACACAAGCAAAGGCTGTACCACACATTGGTTTGTGGAGAGCTGAATAAATCAGCTCATAGAGCAGCCAGGCTTGAGGGACCAACCATCTCAGCAATCCTCCTGCCAAAATTTCTGTAACATCATCATCATCATCTGAACAAGCCTTGCTTACCATTCATGAGGTCCAGAATGAAGCAGAGCTTGTCAGGGGTGTGGAAGGCATAGGTCATACAGACTATAAAAGGGCAGTCCTGCAAGGCAAGAGCAAAGAGGTTCACCTCAGGCAAAAAGCAAAGTGTGATTTAGGAAAGCTAAAAATACATCTGATATTTTTCCTGTGCTATTTGCCAGTATTCCCAAGTTCTCTCCTCGCTCCTGAAATGCAGCCACACTGGTAACCCCTGTCCCCTCCTGAGGGCCCTGCCCTGGTGACACTGAAGGTGTTTGGCCCCCCAGCAGCATTTCCAACAGAAGATTGAAGGAATGTGAACACACCAGGCAGGAGCTGGCATTCTGGAGATTACAACGTTCAGGAAGCAGCTACAGCAACATCCAGATCCTGCAAAACCCCCAAGGGCTGTGGGAGCAGGTTCAAGAGGTCAGAGCAGAGCAGCCAAGGCAGAGATGGGTTACACCTCACCTCCTGATGCACCTGAACCTCAATTCACCCCATATTTAAGACAAGCAGCCATAAAAAATTCCACTGGAGAAATGTTCCCAAGGTCTGCTCGTGTGCTGGTACCTCCATGACCCACATTCATGGGGGCAGCAGCTGGCAGATCTTCCTCTGCACCTGGGCCTGTGCTGGATGCCTGGGCTAATTCATAATTATGGAATTGCTGAGGCTGGAGAATCCCTCTGAGATGGAGGGATTCAGCCAAGGCCACCACTAACCCATGTCCCCAAGTGCCACATCCACACATCTGTTAAATCCTTCCTGGGATGTGATTCCAGCACTGCCCTGGGCAGCTGTGCCAGGGCTGGAGAATCCCTTCCATGGAGAACAGGCCTGCTTTGGTCCTGCTGGCCACACTCCTGCTGATACAAGCTAGGAGGCTCTTGGCCAATGGCCAGGGGGTGGCTGTCACCTCATCAGCTTCTTCTCCAAAGCCGTATGGGATGGAACCACGGAATGCTTTGGGTTGGGAGGGACCTTAAAGCTCATCTCGTTCCAACCCCCTGCCATGGGCAGGGATGGGATGGGAGGCTGTGCTACAGAACCAGGGCTGTTTGGTGAGCCTGCAGTGATCCCTTTGGGAATGGCTGTGCTCCAGGCCAGCCTGGGCCGGGCTGCCCCGTTCCACGAGGGATCCCAAACCCAGAGGAGCCCAGGACTCCCCACAGGAAGAGGAGTGTGGCCTCACGTGACTCCAACGTGCCTGGCCCTGCAGGATGGACAGGGAAAGCTCTGGGAATGTCTGACAGGAACTTGCTCCCTTCCCAATTTAGAAACAGCAAAACACAGCGGCCTTGGGCAGCGCGGGCTCCGGAGAGAGGAAAGGGAGGGACAGGGACACTTCAGAGCCCCTCCATCCTTCCACGAGGTTGAAATATAAAGGTTTCCAGACCTGACTGTAACCCCAGGGATCCCCACAGTGCCTGGGTACATCCTGCCCTGCTCCAACCCAAATGCACTTTATGTTTTGCTCCCCCCCAGACGCTCCCTGCAGAGGGGAGGGATGGGTGTGAAACACCTGCACGATATCCAGGAGAAAAGCCAAATTCCTAAATGGCCCTAAAAAAAAGGAGCCTGATGTGGTGTCTAACACAAGACAGCACCTCTGGTTATGAACTCTGTGTTGGGGACTACTGTAGCTGCCACTTAACTTCACAACAGCAGCTTTAGCAGAATTATTAACTTAATTTCCTGCATCGACTGGGTAATTCAGAAGTGTCCCCAAGCAGGGCTCCTAAAATTTCACAGCAATCTAATTACCCAGAAGGATTTAGTGGTAGAATTTAAACACCACATATAGACAAATAAAAAGGGTTTTCTACACCAGAACATAGCTTGCTTATATTTTTATGGATTTTAAAAATAGGCGTTATCTGAAGTGTAAATGTGATGCATAACTCATTTTTGTGCAAGCATTCCTAATTTCATCACTACCTTCTCCCTGCTTAACAGAGAAAAAAACTGTACTGCAGTATTTTCCTGACACAAAAACCACAGCAAGAGTATTCTACAGCATAAAAATTAAAAAAAAAAAAAAACAACCACCCAACAGTTATTTTTTAAAGGACACATAAAGCAATAAAACCAATTTCCCAGGAGAGCAATTCTTCATTGCAGTCAAGTTTCTGCTCTGATGAAAATAAGCAACATTATGACATTAATGTGTGAATTAAGACCAGTTTGGAAAGAGTTCCTTACATCTAAACAATCCTGGATTGAGTCCAGAAAACTGCTGAAGTCAAATTTGTGGCAATAAATCATGTGGAAGGAAAAAAAAAAAAAGAGCAACCATAAAATAAAAAATAGAAACGTGGTATTTTAAAGACATTAGCACATTAAAAAGGGCTCTAGGAGGAAACCTTTGGTTTTGACTCTTCACTGAAAGCTTTGGGGCACAAAGTGGCAGCAAACAGGGGACAAAGGTATCAGAGCACAGGGTCCCACTTTAACTGGAGGGCAGCTCTGTCCTGACATGGCACTCAAAGATGTGTCAGTCACTGCTTGAAACACGTGAAAACCAACCAAGTACCTGTTCTGCTCCAAAAAAATCAGATTATTGATCTCAGAGGGTTATTGTTCCCCCCTCATGGTGGATGGGATTCCTGGGGTGTCCTGGGCAACTGAGGATATTCTGGGATTATATTTATCATCCCCTGGAGGAAATCTTGAATCCAGCCATCAGTGAAACGATCTCAAGAAGATCTGGATAAGGCAGCTGAACTGCTGAGGTTTTTTAGAAAGACAAAACTGGGAGCCACAACAGAGAGGAGCCACAGCCCTGCACGGCCCCTGGTCTTGCAGCAGACACATGGAATGATCCCCTCCTACCCTCAGGAAAAGATCCATGGGATAACCACTTCCTTCTGCAAGCACCTTGGTTTCACAGGGTCCATCACAGCCTTGGTGATTTCCATGTTGCAGTTTTTGGACAGAAATCAGGCATATATTGGCTACTACAGAAATTAAATATATTTTTCTTTTAACAGAAAGTAAAATCTTTTCCCTACTCTGTGACCTTCCAAGGATTTCACAATGCCTTTCCAGCCTGAAGGTCTCTGTGGGAGGGGAAGATGGGGCCTGTGCCTTGCAGAAGAGGAAACCCAAAGCTCAGTGACAGTTTGTCCCCGTTACACCACAGTGACACAGCAAAGACACCAACGGAGACTGAGCTCTGCAGAGCCCAGCCTGGTGCCACCAGGCCCATCCAGGAGGCTCCAGATGCTCTGCAGAGGTGCCTGTTGTACTCCTGAACCCACTGGAAATGTGGTCATGGAGAGCTGCTCTCACCACACAGCCACAGCTGACTCCAGCACAGGAGCTCCCTGCTCCAGGAGTGCTGGGGAATGCCAGAGCTCGAGGTGGATTAACAGAGCTGATTACACAACCAGCTGTGTCATCTGCACAGCTGTTATTGTGCATTTTGCAGAGACATCTGGATTCCCAGTTAAATGACTAATTGTGCTGTGATGGACTTCCCAGTTCTGCTCCGGGCAGTGCAGAACTGTCCCTGGGCACACCATGAGCCACTGCAGCCTCCCAGCTTCTATTCAGGGATTAAAGGAATTCTCTTATTCCACCACCTTCAAACCTATCTCATTCTGCATATTCCAAGTGCTCCAGCCTCTCCTGCCCACGTGTGCCTGACCTGAACGAGCAGCACTTTGTACAAAACCTCTCTTCAAAGTCCTTCAGATTTCTGAGAATCTGAAAGAAATGTCACTCTAATAAGCTGATAATCCTTCACAAAGCAACAAATGGCTCCTCCTGCTGCTCCCCCTGCTCAAAGCCCCACTGTGCTGGCCTGTGAGGAAACTGCCTCCACCAGCAGCTCCTGAACTGTTTTCTCTTCGAATCTCTAGACATGCAAATTCACATTCAGTGCTGGAGCCACAGAATCACAAATTAAAGTTAATGGGACAATTATTACTCATTTGCCTCGATTTCTGGTCTAGTCTCTCCTACAGACCTACACCCCACTGGTTTTCAGGAATCCTGACACATATGGACAAACCACAGCTTATCTCTGGTGAAAACAGGTAACTTGATTAAAAAGCCTGAAGGGATAAATCACAGATCCCAGAATGGTTTGGGCTGGAAGGGACCTTCAAGTTCATCCAGTTCTACCCCTGCAAGGCAGGGACACCTTCCTTTATCCCAGGGTGCTCTAAGCCCCATCTAGCCTGGCCTTGGACACTTCCAAGGATCCAGGGGCAGCCACAGCTGCTCCGGGCACCCTGTGCCAGGGCCTCCCCACCCTCACTGGGAAGAAATTCTTCCTAATATCCCATCTAACCCTGCCCTCTGGCAATAAGAAACCAATCCCCCTTGTCCCAGGTCCCCTTCCAGCTCTCTTGGAGCCCCTTTAGGCACTGGAAGGGGCTCTAAGCTACTCCTGGAGCCTTGGCTTAGTGTGGGAAAAGCGCCTGGACTTGAGGATCTTCAAGGTCTGTCCCACAGAAAAGACCCTCTGATCTCTGGGGACAAAGGCCACTTTTGCTCTGTGCTACTGCAGGGAATCCTGCTCTTTGCACAGCTCCTGTACAAGCCTGGAACAAAACCACACACAATTCCTCCTCATCCCTCTGTGTCTGCTGGGAACGGGGGCTGTGCTCCCACACGGAGTGTTTAATTCCTGCACCACGAGGTGAGGGAAGGGAACCTTCCTGCCAGCATCACCCGTAGCCATGGTAACCAGGGTGTCACTGCAATGAGGGCACAGCCACCTCCAACCCTCCTGGAATTTCTGTGAGCCCAACACACCCAGTGGCCCCAAGGCTGGGGAGCCAACACCAGGCAGGCCCTGGCTTTTTGCACACACCAGGGATGGCTTTGACTTTAGATTTTAATTATTCTAATTTTAATCCAATTTATAAATAGAATAGATGGGCAGATTGGTTTGGTACACCTTGACTCAGCTACAGTACACAGAAAACAGAAAGGGGAAAATTGGATATGGGAGTAACAGGAAAGGAAAGATGAACTGGAGTTTTGCCTGCAGGAGCACTTTAGATTCTGCAAAAGTACTATCTGACTATATTTTAAAAAAGGAATATTTTTTACAAAACAGAATTGTGGTTTGGAAAAGTTTCAAACAAAAATACTTAAAAGGGATATTTAAAAAGTCAGGAGGGTGGGAGGATGAATTACCTCAGAAATGGGCACCCCCTCAAGCCTCTGCAGCAAAGATGCTCATTCTGTAGGACCCAAACTGATGAACCAGGTTTGGTTTTCCCTCCTCATTTCAGACACATTGCAAGAATCAGGGGGAGGCTCCAGTGGGGGTTAATTTTTGCATGTCACACAACGGAATTGATGGAATATGCATTATATGTAACAGCTTTTACATTATATGGAAGAAAAAAAGAATAACATAGTGATACTTACTCCTGTACTGACAAGAGACAGCATAATTCTTTCATTTAAGGCTAATGTTTCTCCTTGCTTCATCTTGATTCTCTTCTTATCTAAACATTTCATTGCATACCTGGAAAAAACCCAACCATTCAGAAAAAGCACAAAAATCTCCTCTGTCAGGACTGGTCACTGGCACTCAGGCCATGCACATTTACAGGATCCTGTAAGCAAGCTCTCAAAAGACTTAAACCCAGGACTAAAAACATCATTTCAGGCTGAAGACAAAACCTCCAAAATCTCCCAGAATTAACACATTTCCAGCAGAAGTCTCCTGACAGAGAAATGTGCTTTAACAAATAATTCCATGTCCAAACCATCACAGTGAGATAGGAATTACACAAGATATATTCATTTTCTCATACCTACAAGCAAGGATCTGCCTTAGGAATTAAATAACAGAAACTCTGTTATGGTACCATTTAATTCCAACAGTTTCAACTCTACCAGGAAAGCAATATCTTGAACACACGCTGAGTTTTATATTTTTTTTTCTCCTTAATTTTCTTTCTACTCAGAAAAAAGTCAGATACACACAGGAAAGCTTTTTTAGTCTTCTGCCATCTGTGCTACACAAATTAATAAAATCTTGCTCACAAAGGATGTTACCCTAACAACCACAGGAGGATATGATCCAGGCTGGGTATTTTTCCAAGACGTTGGGTGAGTTCATTAATAGACATCAGTGAGAAGGACACGTGTGTTCCTCCACAGAAGACTCCCAGACATGGACACTCACGGATTTTTAAGAAATCACCACATTACAGCATTGTTTCAATGCCAACCCCATCCAGCCCCAGGGCCTCACCTTGGCTCCAGCTCCCAAAAACAGCCACGTCATTCCTGACATCAATGTGTTGGGAGCGGGGGAGTGAGGGTGAATTTTAACTTTCCAGACTGGGAATATATTCATGTGTTCCTGCTGAGGAAGCTGTGAAGGGTGAATAAAAATATCCCCTGTCCCTACCCTGACCAGAGAGAGGGACTGGGGACGTTCAGGGCTGATGGAAATCACAGAAGGGTTTGGGTGGGAAGGGGCCATGGTCGCTCCAAGCCCCATCCAACGTGGCCTTGGACACTTCCAGGGATGGGGCAGCCACAGCTGCTCTGGGAACCTGTCCCAAATCAAGTGTCACTGTCCTGCTGTCCCTCTCCCTGGAATGCTGCATCCTGTTTGTGGCCCCTCTCCAGAGCTGCTTGCAGGGGTGGTTGGCAGCAGCCCCAGGTGTGTGGGTGCTCAGTGAGCACTGCTGGTGTCACCTGGGATGGGGGGAGGCTTTCCAAGCTCCTTGTGCAGCAGAGGCAGCCATCCAGAGGGGATGGGATCTGGGCTAGGGATGGGCACAGGTCTGGATCAAGAAAGAACTAAACCAAACCTCTACCCAGAATCTGAAATCTTAAGTTTTGCTTCAAAATTTGGAAAAGAAGGTTGGTTTTCCCACATTTCGCTTCCCTCTGCTCTATTTATATCTGATAAAACCTGTCCTTTGCTTCACTTTTGCTGTCCTTCTCACTTCCCAAGGGTTTATCCACCTCCTGCCAGAGCCCTTCTCAGACATGGAGATGGCTGAGACTCTGAGAGCTGCCTGCTGATCGTGCTTCAAGCAAAATAAAATGTTTATTTTTGTACATGGACAAATGAATGTATTGTACATGGACAAAAAGTACCAAAGCAAGAATAAAGCCAGCGTTGTTAGTAAGAGTATTAATATAAATACTTGAAGTCACTGCAGAAATACTGAACATAATAATAGCAACATTAAGATGTCTTCCACTTGTTAAGAGTCAGAAGTTTATTATTATCAAGGCTGTCAGGCACACACAAGTGCCAGAGGAGCCAGCTGGAACCAGACACAGGGCACCTCACACATGCCCTGCTCACGTGGAAGGGAAACGTTTAAGGATGGGCTGTGGACTAAAATTGTTAGGAGAAAAGCAAGATGAAAGGGTGGGGTGTAAATCAAGAAATGGATTGATATTGAGAACTGGTTAAATCCATGCCCAGATGTTCACATCAGAACACAATGGGACAGTGATGCCTAGAAATAGAAATCTGATGATCAGGGGAGGTGTGTGAATGGTAAGATCACAAAAAGAATAAAAACCACCCAGAGCTGACCCTGGAGCTTCCATGGAGAGCTCTGGGAAGCACAAGTCCAGCAGTGGGATATCCCCTTCCAAATGGCAGCAGGGATCACTGCTTTCACCACACATGGGACAGGCACTGATGCAACTCCCCAGATTGGGAAGAGCACGCTGGGAATGGGCCCTGGCTGCCCGCATTTTGGGACAGGTTCCTGCAGCACCTCCAGCTCCACCTGGAGCAGGTGACACCTGAGCAGCCCACAGGAACATCCCTCTGCCCTGGCAGCCTCTGCTCGAGGGAACTGCTGGAGCACACACCTGATTTTAACCCATGTGCATTTTCCACTGGTTTTGAGAGGACATTCCACGTGCCCAGGAGCTGTGTGAGACTGAGCCCCTGCGTGGCATGGAACAGGATCCAAGAACAAACTGAGCCTGCAGTGAGCCAGGAATCAGAACCCCTGGGGATAAAACTTCATCACAAAGAACTTTACAGCAACGTGACACTGCTTCCCAGTGATTTCCTAAGAAATGATTGGAAGGATTTCCTCACTGGTCCAGAGTTTACAATCACCTCTGCCACAGAGTGTGTGATACTCACATTTTTCCAGTGTCTGCTTTTCTGCAGCCGTACACTTCACCAAATCCCCCTCTTCCTATTATTCTATGTACACTAAAATCATTCATGGTCAGCTGCAAATGGAAATAGAAACAACAAAACAAAACCTTCATTCTTCCAGCATTAAAAAAACTTACTGTGAAAACATCTAAATGATGCATGAATGTGTTGAGATCCTCAACTGTAATTCAACAGCATTTATTGTGTTGGAAAAGCAGCCCCTTATTGCTGATATTTCCATGTACTTGGAAGGCCTGCAGTGTGAAGTAGCAACAACGGGAATGAGGCTGTTCCCAAAAACTGCCAGCCTCATTCAGGGCTATTTTTGCAGCCCAAGTTGTCCCACAGAAGTGCAGAGGGACAGAAGCTGAGGCCAAGGGAAGGAGCTCAGAGGGTGTTGGGATCACGGCAGGACTGGAGTGGGAAAGGGATTGGGGCTGATAAAGAGCAGCAATTCCGGCAGTTCAGCTCTTCCAGCCATTAGAAAATCAAAATTCTATTAGCTGAGGAAGGCAGAGGGATGTCCAGACAGGAACCATCAGGGCTGTGCCTAAGAATAGCAGAGCAGTGACATCTACCACCCTTCTTAATAAGGCCTTTGCAGAGCAGGATTCAAAACTGAACATTCTCTTTCCTGTATCAGCCTCTGACAAGATAAATATACTTGTAAGTACTTACATGAATATTTAGCTCTACATTTTTCCATTGACAAAACCTAGTAAACTTGTCACTGCAAAAGAAAAAAAAAAAGTTTAAAAGTTGTCTGAGACTATTGTGTAGAGTATTACAGGAAATGTCAAGACTCTGATATTTAAAATCTAGTCTGAGCTAGGGCGTGGGGTGGTATTTAATAAATGACAGCCTTCCTTTCACCAACTGTAATCTTACCCCCACCAAGAAAAACAATTCCTAGGCAGAGCACACTTCATGTTCTACATCCTTGAGAGAGAAAGAGAGCAGATAACCTTATCCCTGGAAGTGCTCAGTGTGTCCCCACATCTCTCTTGCGTGGTTTTCAACCATTCAAAGATGGTTTTCAATATTTAAACAACTATGTTTGGAACTAACAAACATTTAAATTACATCAAGAGAAAGATAATTATGAGAAAACACAAGGCAGCTCGATTTATGTTAATGAACCTCCATATACTCCAAGGAATATTTTAAACTCATTTTATCTTAAAATAGGGAAGACATCAGCAATACCACAGGCTTTGGGAAAAAATAAATAAATAAAATAGTTGCTTATTCCTACATGAATAATTAAGTATTTACTTTCAATGTAAGAAATAACAGCTTTATGGAGGCATTTTTAAAATTATCACAGAATGGCACCAAACCAGTTTAGAAAATGGATTTGGGTGTTCCTGGGTGGCAGGAACAGAGGCTCTGCTGAGCCAGACTTGTGCCTTCAATTCTTTATTACACCTTCATTTCCAGGGGCCCAGCCCCCGGGACTGGGTGTCCCAGCCCCACACCAGAGATGGGCACTCAGAGAACACCCCCAAAACCCCAGTTCTGCCTTTTCTCAGCCCAAACTCCAGCCTCTCCCTGCCGTGGCTGAGAAATCCCTCAGCTTTCCAGCTGTTCCACTCACACATCCTGACATTGATCAGGGTATCCCACAAATCTGGGTATTTACAAAGCTCACTGATAAACTCCATCTGATGAATCGTGAATTAATACACATTTTTAGCCTTATTTAATGCAGTACTGAAAGAACCTGGCTTCCCACTACATTAGACAGATAATTCAGGTAACATTCCATGTTCATACCTTTCCATAAATTTTTGGAATATTTTTCCTCGGAGACTATCACAAATTTCTTCTATATATGGCTAAAAAGGGTGAGGAAACACAATTAATATTTAAGCAGACAATAAATGGCTTTTTTCAGTCCCATCCCTTATACAGAACTCTCATGGGCCCCACACAGCTCCTGGATTGTCCTAAAGAAGTCTCAACAAAGCATTTTAGCTTTATTTGGCATTTGGGATCTGAGCAGATGCCCTGAAGTCAAACACAAAATATTTTCATGAGCTAGAAAACCTTAAGGGGTGTGGGAGCAAAAAGCCCTTTTTTCAAATGTATTTAAACAATAAATTGTCACCCCTGTGGAATCCAAACTTGCCAGAGCTGCTGCCTCATCTTTGTGGTGCTTCTCTCCTCTCTGCTCTTGCTGACAGATTAGCACCTTGCAATCACAGGTGACTTTTTCCAGGGAAATCCCTCCCCTGGGTGTGTGATGGCCCAACCTCGCCCCAGTTAGTGCTGAGACATCACCCAGCACTGCAATCACCATTTCCCAGCTCATGGCAACAGCCAGAGAAGCTCAGGAGCACAAGAGACATCAGGCAGGGGCAACCTCCACATTTTTTCAGCATATAAAAATACATCAGATTTAGATAAAAGACACTTAAGCTTACAAACACCCCCATGATGGGTAAGACTATTTCTTCATTGTTGCAGCTCAGTTCACCCTGACAGGATGAGCATCTTCCTGATGGAAAGTGATTTACTCTAAATCATTTAATGGCTTAAAATTACACAACTATAAAAATTCTTCTGTTCACACACCAAGGTATAGTTTGCTTTTCTAAATGTGCTTGAAAATATTATAGATAAGAAGAGTAAATTGTAATTTTGACTTGGAGAAGCATTTCAAATCCCACTTACAGCACAGAATATGTACCAGTCCCATTTATTCTGTCTCTTTAAACAGTATCTGAAAAGTCACTTTCTGTCAGAGAAGCTGAATGTTCAGACTGTGAAAGCTCACCTGGAAAAGGCTGGCTGGCACTTGTTTCTTGGCTAAATGTGTTTGTACATGATCTACAGCTTGTTTTGAGAAAGGCTTTTGGAAAAGAAAAAGGAAGATTTCAAACAGTTGGAACTGTCAGGAGTTTCATTTCAGGTCACAGCACTGTTGTTCTTTTCCCCACATGGAAACACCGACCCCAAGGGGAATCAATAGGGCCTCCCACAGGTATGTTAGACTGAATATCGTGTGAAACATGCACAATGATATAGTAACAGGATTATTCTGAAGCAGAAAGGCAGGAGAGGGGAAGATGAGGAGGAGGAAGGTAAAAATCAAAGGGGGTGATGATCCTCCTTTAACAAATCCATTAAAAATCCCATTTACAGGCACAGCTCCAGAGCCAGAACCAGACACGGACTTTTTACTAATAAAATAATGCATTTTGGGGGAAGAAAAAAAAAATTAAAGCTTCAACCCTCCACCCAAAGTATGATACCACAGGAGTACCCTGTAAATCCTTCTTTCAAATGAGAGCACATGAAACTGTTAAGAACAGATCAACAGGCCCAAACTTCAGCTGGAGGAAATGTGTCTTTTGAGTGACTTTAGCCACATCTCTATACACACACACCCTGCATTTATATCATCCTTTTGGAGACAGACATTTAGTCTAAAGAAACATAAACCAGATATATCTCCTCATATATCCTTTGCGTGCCACTACGTTTAATAAAAATTACAGCACGCCACCAACCTTTACACCTCAATTTAAAAAAAAATTAAAATTCAAAAAGCAAAGGGAAATCCAGAGCATCCTGTGGATGAAGAGCAGATGTTCCTGCTGCCAGGCAGGGGGAAAAGGGCAGGATACCCACGTGGGAACAGGAGAGCAGCTCCTTCATGATGTAGGTGTCGTAGATCTGCCGGCTCCGCGACAGCCGCTCCTCCTCCGAGTCCAGCTTCTCGTACTCCTTGATCTGCAACACAAGGGCAAGCACACACCACACATTTCCTACTGATTTCTCACTCATTGGGTCAAAACAGAGCTTTGGGTGAAGTTTTATTTTATTGTTTTCTTTACTGATGAAAAATCACCCCCAACAGCACAGTTACAGCTGGGATTTCCCTTTAATATTGGAATTTTCCAGCCCTGGCACAGCTGCCCAGGGCACTGGTGGAGTCCCCATCCCTGCAGGGATTTAACAGGATGTGGCACTTGGGGACATGCTCAGTGCTGAGTGCACAGTGGGACTTGATGGGCTGAGAGGGCTCTTCCAAAATTCCCTGATCCCAAAAATTCCCTGATTGCAGCACATCAGGTACAGATGTCCAAGCATATAAAGCACATTTCAAAATGTTCACATAGCTCAGCTGCACTGTGGATTTGAGCCCTAAAGGTGGCTAAAAGACAGTTGTACAAAATACATCAGGTTTCCTCAGGTGTGCTGTACTGTAGGAGATCACTGTGTTCCATGTGAAACAACAACAATCCCAGAGAGCTCATTTACAGAACAAAACCTGACAACCAGCTCCAGGACAAAAAGTTCACCGAGTCCAAGGCTCCTCTGGAGCATATTTAGGGAAAGAGTTCTTCCAGAAGTGACAAAATGTAAAAAAATATGCAAGGGGAAAGACTCAGCACTGACTTCCTGGACCTTCCCAGCATCAGCCTGTGAAATCCTGGGATCCAGATACCTGGCAGTGAGCAGATCTGCTCTGTGCCACAGAATCCCAGGATTGCTTAGGTTGGGAAAAAAACCTCCAAGATCATCCAGTCCAATTATCAAGAGACAAACTGGAACCAACCTACCTCTGGAGGTGGAACATTAATTAAACTCAGTATCTTTCTAGCTGTACTCCTCTTGTTTGCTGACATGATAAGGCACCAGTCCCACCCCGATTTGCCATCTGTGCTGCTTCCCCCTTGATACCAATTTATAATTAAAATTACTCAAAACGTCTTTGCCCAAGAAACACTTTTAATTAATGCAATGACACAAAATAATTAGCAGTAGAGGAGGAAGCCTGATGGATATCTGATTGTCTTATTTGAGCACAACCTCCTATCCCTCAATGTTTGGTTGTTAGAGGACCCAACTCCCCAGCCACTTTTGAGGGGTTTCAGCAGAGCCCCTCAGAAATCAAAAGGAACCCCTCAAAAACTGGGATCAGAATGCATTTGTTTTCAAGTATTTAGAAGCTCTTTTTTTTTTCCTTTTTTCCCCCCATTTTTAACCCCTTTTTCTTTTTAATTTCTTTTCTTTTCCTTCAGAAACCAATCAGGATGAATCACTCATCCTGTTAAATGCCTGATCGTGACTCCAGCTGCAGTGATATGAAATCCCTGGAGTACAGAGCTCTTCTACATCAAGAGATTTTTAATGTAGCAATGTACTCAGATTATTCTATGTGTAATAAATGCAGCAAGTAAATCAAATATATAAAAAAAAGGAAAAGCTCCTGGATCCGGTATGTCACAGAGGAAAACACAATGAACCTCTCTTTAAATATCTTTAATGGGATTTTTCCAGAAGTACATGACAAAGCACTGAAATTCTTTTGAGGTAACATTTTGCTAATAACCTAAAAATACAATTTTGAATTGTTTCAGAGATAAAGAGGCAGCTAAAAATATCTTGCTAAATAATTTGGTACAACAGACCTTTTCTGATTACTTGTGACAGTGATACCTTCAGTGCATAAAGAGATGGAAGTGATAGAAAAAGATTCTTTATTGACAGCAGGTATCTGATCTGAGTGGGGGAATGGAGTCTTGCTGAGGACTGATCTCCAAATTGATACCAGCTGTTTGTGCTGGTAGCAAGAAAAAAGTTAAATTCTCAGCTCAAGAATGAGTCAGCCAAGGCTATCCCGGCTCTAATTAACCCTGAGCATCAGGCATGGGCATGTCTGCCCTGAAATCAGCACCTGGGACAGGATTCACTGGGGCTTTATTCAGTGTTGCAAATGTAACAGGGAACGAATGAACGGAGCCATGGAGCTCAGACCAAGCAGCAGCAGAAGCTGGGCCAGGGCATTCCTTGGAATTAGGGATCCTCTGGGACGTGCCCTGCACAGGGCCTGCCAGCTCCTTCACTGGGTATCTCCTGACAAGGGACACAACTCATCCATCTGAAGTCACCTCTCGTGTCTCCTCTGTGGCCCTGCCACAGCAGCTCCTGAAACATCTGAGCAGCTCCCCCCCCACACCCCTCCAGCACAATCCCCTTTTCTACGGGTGAAATGCTGCTGGGGAAAGATCTGAGGGGTTTCAGTGTCACCCCAACACCAGCAACTTCATCCCAGATCCTTTTCTACCAGTCCACACTGCTTCACATCATGGACCCTCTCCTTCCCTCTCAGCATTCCCTGGAGCAGGAGTGGGACACCCTCCCTCAGCCTCACTCCCTGCACAGCACTTACCTCTTCATAGAACTTCAGCTGAGGGACAGCTTCATCGATCTCATTCATGCAATAGTCTTTAAAGAGCAAAAATCCTGGAAAGAAAAGCAGAGAAATCAGAAAAAGTCGTCTCATTACGCTGATGACTTGTAAAAAAGCTCATGAAACCACCCGAGTTCCACCTCGGGCTGTATAAACCTGTGTGAGCATCCCCAGTCGCCAAGGTTTAGGACTGTGATTGCCATCCAGCTCTCCATTTCCAGCACAAAAGGATCCCAAGCCTGCCTCACTTCCCACAGGTGTATTATTATTCCCATTACTGCTTCCACCTGCTGAGGATTTTATGAGGTGTTTCTATAATGCACCAAAATATCCTGTTCTTCTCCACAGACCACATTTTCTTCCTTTTTTCCTTTCCCCAGTAAAAACTAGGCACTATTCATGTTTTGGGGTTTTTTTGCAAGAGATTTACCTACATTTCACTGATGAAGCATAACCTCTTCTGCACTCCCATTTCAGAATTACCGGTTCATGTTACCTCTAATGGGTTTTATTGCTCAATAAATTACATCAAGGTCTTTACAGTTCCTTTGCAAGTAATTTAGAGCATGACCCCAGCAGGCTGCAGATGAGAATCTTCCATTAGGAGCATTTTAATGCACTGTCACAAGCCTCATCCCATGGAAGCACTGTCTTTCCCTGCCTCTGAGCTGGCATCTGCTACCCTGGAATTTCATGCATCAATCTGTGTCACAAATGTCCCCATCACTGCCAAACCCACCCCGAATCCCCCATCTCCTCAGCCAGACCGTGCATCTCCACCTCTCCTTGCCAGCCTGGCTTTTTGAGGACAAAAAGTGAAATTTCAGGGGCTGACTCAAATTCCTTATTTCCCACATGACGGAACCAGCGGCAGCAGGGAGCAGAATCCTGCTGAATGGACTGAACTTTTCTAGGACAATGAACTAAAGATTGGGTAATTAAGAGACTGAAGAGTGGCACAAACAGCACTGAATGCAGTGAAAGAAAAATCCCTGGCCTGGTCCCAGCTCCTGGCTGGGGCCCAAAAAAACCCACAAACAACAAAAAAAAAAAACACAACAATAAACCACAAAGACAACTGTGGGAGGAGTGTGAAAATATACCAACACACATTTCCAGCAAGGCCACGCCAAACATTCCAACCCTGCTTAGTATTTTCCAAACTTTTTAAATTTAATTATGGCAGAGAAAGAAGAGGTTCCCAAGCCCATGGCACAGGGAACAATCAGAGGCTTATGCAGGACACTGATTGCTCCTCCCTGAGGCCCCTTGGCACTGCACAAACCCAGATATACGCAAAATATACAGACTGAGAGCTGAGGCTGTTCAGCCTGGGGAAGAGAAGGTTGTGTGGAGACCTCACAGCACCTACCTGGATCTGAAGGGGCTACAAGGAAGCCAGAGAGAGACTTTGCATCAGAAACTGGAGTGACAGGACAAGGGGGAATGGCTTCAGACTGAAAGGGAAATTTAGGTGAGATATATGGAAGAAATTATTCCCTGTGAGGGTGCTGAGGCCCTGGCACGGGGTGCCCAGAGAAGCTGGGGCTGTCCCACCCCTGGAAGTGTCCAAGGCCAGGTTGGACAGGGCTTGGAGCAGCCTGGGATGGTGGAAGGTGTTCCTACCCAGGGGACTGGATGATCTTTAAGGTCCCCTCCAACCCAAACCATTCTGTGATTCTATAATTCAGGCAAATTCAATTAGAGGCTAATGCTCCCCAGACTGGAATTGTTTGTGTTTCGACCTCCCATTCTATGAAAAGGCCCTGCACTTCCCCTGCAGCACAAAGGAAATCTCCTCCTTTACTGCTGCTCTTGGATTGAGTGAAAAATGATCAGCCAGAAACTGCAGCTCTCACATAATGGCACAACGAAGTGACAGATGCAGCATTGAGTAAGTGACAGGAGTTCTAAGAAGTTCAGGGGGAGCTGACGAGGAGCACAATAAGCACAGTTAACAGCACACAGAAAAATAAGCCCAGGAACAGAAAGCAGGAATTAATAAAATGATAGCGTTAAGTAACAGCTAAAAAGAACCAGCAATTATTTATGAAATAAAGATGCTGACAGCTTTGGCTTTAAAGATTCCTTCTGCTATAACTATATAATTTCTGCAACAACCAGATCACTGGTTGTTAAGGGAAAGGAAAAATATTTTTTAAGAGCTTCTTCTGGTAACACCAAAGTGATGGATGATATCAATAATACACACACGGAGTGTGAGGCAGCACCCAGCTCCTCTGGGCTCCCAGCCTCCTCCTTCCCACTCTCTGCACAACCATTTTCCCCTTTGGCTTTGTATGGACAACCCCAAGACAAATCTGCCAAGTGCCAGGAATTGTCCTGACCTTAATTACCAAGGCAAAATGCCTTTCAAGGAGGGATGAAGGCCACCTTTGAGGTTTGCAGTGTTCACCAGAGGCTCACAAGCAGGTAGGGACGGGGTGGGGAGAGCAGATTCAGGTCAGGCAGCTCACCTGTAACCAGGTATTCCCAGAGCTCATCCCCAACTGGACAAGGTCCCTGTCACAAGCTTGGAGGGCACAAGGAGGGGAACTAAGTTAATCCATCTCTTTAAAACAGAACCTGAATGTTTACTTCAGTATTTATTTCAAATAATTATGTTTTTCTAGGATGAGCACAGGAATTTTGCATGAAATCCTGACTCTAATCAACAGCATCCCTCCAACCCTGGTTTTTATCTCCAGAATTCAGCCCTTCCCACAATCAAAGAACACAAATGCTGCTGGTGACCAGCCACATGCTCCAGGCCCCTCACCACGTTTGTGGCCTCCACTGGACCCTCTCCAGGAGCTCTTTGTCTTTCTTGAACAGTTGGAGACCAGAACTGAACATCACAGCCCAGATGTGGCCTCAATAGGGACACTCAGCAGGATTAAAGCCACCTTCTCATTTTGCACTTCCGTGGCATTTTCCTGCCCTGCTCCCAGTCTGTGGCTCTGCCAAAGTCCCCCAGGGCAGCAGCCACAGGGGCCAGCACTGGCCTCTGCCTCTTCCAGCAGTCTAAAGGTCACCTGCAGCCACACCACCACCTCTTCATCCCTGTCAATTAGCTGAGAGCACGGAATAATAAATAAAATAAAACAGAACAACAACAAGGAACTCCACCATAAAACATTTGGAGAAAATTACTTATCAAATTCTAACTGGAATTTTATGAGCATCTGATTCGAGTAACCTTTTAACAGGAGTAAATAAAAATATTATTAAAGCAAACAGGAGTGACTAGGTGAGAGAGCAGAGCTAAAAATAGCCATATTTAGCCCCAGTACAAGCATTTACAATGTCACTGATTGAAAGGAAGCTGCATCTATTTACAGCAGGCCTGAACGTGGTCCAAAATGCTGATGTAGCCTCTTTCTAGTAGGCAAAATAGCAAATTAGAGAACAAAAATATCAAGCTGTTTCCAAATCCTCCCGAAACGCGCCGTGTATAAATACAGAATCCTGACAAACAAAGCAGCAGTGACATCTGCACCAGACACGGGCTCCTTTCCTGGCGCTCCGGCCAACGGCTCCCGGGCAGGAAAAGCTTTGGGAATGTGGGATGGCGCTCAAAGTCTGCAACACAGCGTCTGTCCCTGCTTAGGGCACTGAAAGGTCTCCAATCTCAGTCACTCCAAGATGTCTCTCATGTGTCTTGCTTGCTGAACAGCCAGAAGCAGTGGCCAGAGGGACACCTCACACGCTGCTCCCTGCACCCCCTGGCAGGACCCTGCACCAAGGTGGGGTCGGGCTCTGCTCCCAGGAACAGGGACAGGAGGAGAGGACACGGCCCCAGGCTGTGCCAGGGGAGGGTCAGGTTGAAAATCAGGAGGAATTTCTTCCCAGAAAGGTGGTCAGGCATTGGAAGGGGCTGCCTGGGGAGGTTTGGAGTCCCCATCCCTGGAGGTGTCCAAGGAATTCCTGGATGTGGCACGGGGCTGGTGACAAGGTGGGGACTGGGCACAGCCTGGACATGATGGTCTTGGAGGGATTTCCTGACCCTGATTTCCTGATTTTGGGATTCTGGGGCATCTCCTCCCCAGAAATGTCTCTTATGTAGAACTGCCACAGGACAGCAAAGCTCAGCCACCCCACCATGGTGACATTACAGCACAGCTGTGTTTAAATCCAGCTGTGGGTGTGTTCAGCCTCCTGAAATAGCCCACAGTGACCTTCAGACCCATCAGTACCAGGAACAGATCTGGGTCATAGGCACAAACATTGGGACAAAGTCTACTATGAAACCAAAACCACAGAAAAACTGTGATTCCCACCAGCCTGCAATTGTCACAGAACACCAGGCTCAGACTCCTGTTCTGTGCAGTGCCCACACAGAGCTGCCACAGCACAAAGTAATTCAGGCCACCTAAGAGCTCCAGAACTGAGAGAATCACCAATTTCCCCCTCCAGGAGCAAAGATTACCAGGGAAAACTGTGCAGGAATTGTGCTCTGGCAAGGTCCAAAGCCAGAAAAATCTTCCCAGCCCAGAAAGCATCACACATTCCACTACTTTTCTTTCCCTTATCTATTCTTTCCTAATCAAGCCTAATGTTCATTCCCTTTGCATTAAAAGTAATACATTATAACAGACTGAAACATATTCCTGTGCATAGAAAGCAGGGGAAAAGAACAAACTGTATTTCATGAGGACGTGCATCCAATGGTGAGGAGCACAGAACAATTTCCCTAGCACAGAACCAAACTGAGCTCAAAATTAGGCTGCAAGTTGCCAGGTAGCTTGTTTAATGACGTCTAGAAATCATTACATGAAAATAAGCTTTGGCTAAAAGGTTTTAAGTGTTGTGAAAGAAAAACTTCTTATTTCCAGGCGTATTTTCCAACAGTTTTTCCCCCAGGGAAATCCTTGTCCAAGCTTGGTCAGCCCTCTTTCTAAACACCAGACCTGTGCATGCCTTGAATTCCTGCAGGGAGAGGAGCAGGAGAGCTGAGCTGCTCCTCCAGCACTGACACTGGGGACACAGTGGAGGGGTGCTCACAAATTCTGTGCCAAACCTCAAACGCTTGAGCCTGACACAGGCAGAGCATGTCAAGCAGTGAAGATACAGAATTACTGAAAGCACTCAAGTATCCTTTTTTAGGTTGCCCAGAGAAGCTGTGGCTGCCCCATCCTTGGAAGTGTCCAAGACCAGGTTGGATGGAGCTCTGAGCAACCTGGGGTAGTGGAAGGTGGAACTGGATGAGCTTTAAGGTCCCTTCCGACCCAAACCACTCAGGGATTCTCTGAATATCCTCATGACATAGTAGCTCTCAATACTGAGTGTGTGATAAATCATTTTTTAAAGCTGTGGAAAGAAAATAATGGGGAAAACTTAGCTCTGAACCATATTTACTACATATCTTTCATATTCTGGTCTCCTTTAACATGCAGATTCCAGCTGATTTAAGTCAAGAATCAAAGGCATTCAACATATCAAAGGTGAAAGAAAAAAGTGGGTTTTACACAAGAAAAAGCTCCTCTAAAAGATGGAGGAATAAAAACACTAAAGAGAAATACACAAAAAGATTCTAATTTTTAAAAGGACCACTAAACACAGAATCAAAGCATTTCATTTCAATCAGTTATTAGAAAGAACATGATTAAATTCCTTCACTAAATCCCATCAAGGAATACACAGCACTTAAGGTTTTCTCTTTTCTTCGCTTGTAAACAGAAGACACTCCCACCCCTTTGCAACTGGTAATAAAAGGGTACCAGCAAGCTATGAGCAAGCTAACAACCAGGAGCAGCTTAAAAACCTGGTGGTGGGTTGGGTTTTGTTGTCTCTGTTCTTTCCCCACATCACAACTCAGGCCCTACTAAGGACATGACAGTTGTTTTTTTCCTGACCAGTATTTCTCCGTTAGACAACATTTTAAAATTAATTACATAATACAAGCTGATATCCCTTTATTATTGAGAAACACACTTTTCCTTCTGCCCTGCTCCAAGCTATGAACTTCACTGTTACCAATTGCTGAACACACAAACTGCACTGGGAGCTGCAGCTCAGCTCCTCAGGAAGGGCCTAGATCCAGGTGTGGTTTTTAGTGGGAGAAAGGTGACAGAATAATTTGATGAAGACATGGAATAACTCCACAACAGAAGAGTGTTCTCAAGCCCCTGCTGCCAGTATTTGCCTCAGCAAGCTCTGCTCAGTATCTGAACCACTGTGAAGAGCCAAATTGTTCAGCCAGAGCATCGAGGAACTGTTGTGCTGTGGTCAAAATCAAAACACAAAGCCAGCAGTATTCAGTTAGTAAATACACACAGCACTTAGGTAAAGAGTGGCAAAACCACTAAAACAACAGTGACAGAGCCCAGCTGATTCTCCTGCAGGAATTTCTGACTCTTCCTCTGGTTCATCCTGGCACTCTGAGAAAGCTGCTGTGAGCTGGAGGCTCAGAAACAGACTGTTCTGCTGCTCTTCCTCTTTTAATCACAGAAATCACTGGCAGAAGTATCTAGAAATGTTAAGAAACTGGTTTGCATGTTTTTGACCTCACCTATCCAACCTCCATGGGCACAGGTGACAGCAGAATGTCACAGAGGCCCTGGCTGGACAGGACACTGTCAGGGAAGGGGGTTTGCCAGGTGTATTGCCCACGTCCTTTTATAGGACAGATGTTATTATGGATCAATAAAAGCATCTGGAAATGGGGTAATCGATGGTCAGAGCTCTCCAGCTCCTCTGCACCTCTGACCTCTCTATCCCTTAAATGCACTGCTGAAAGTGAGAACATTTAACAGCTCCAGTAATTTAGATTCTACTGCCTGGTGCTGGTTCTGAGCTGCTGAGTGATCACTGATGGGAACGAGCAGCACTGGCTGGCCCAGAGAACCTGCTTTATTAGGGATACACAGCTATGCAGGTAAAAGCTCATTAAAGCTGTTTACTCATTAAAGCTGCCACCTTACAGACATGGCAAACTAACATTCCCCTATTTCACAGTGGTGTTCACAGGCTTAATTAGAGCTGAACTGTTTCAAGACACATTGCTAAAAAACTCCACGGGAGTGCAACTGTTTCGGATTGACTGCGGAATTGCTGGTGGGAAGAAGTGGAAGTCAGGATCCTGGGTGAGCAGTGGTGCTGCACAAGGAGAAAATTCCACCAGGAATGGGCGGAGAAAGCCCAAGTGAGGACAAGCAGAGAGGAAACACCACCTTTGGGATGGAAGCCACTCTGCACAGTATTAATCACGGAATATCCAGAGCTGGCAGGAACCCAGAGGATCATCATCCAACTCCTGGCCATGCACAGACACCCCAAAATCCCACCCTGTGCATCCCTGGCAGTGCTGTCCAAACACTCCTGGAGCTCTGGCAGCCTTGACCATTCCGTGGGGAGCCTGGGCAGTACCCAGCACCCGCTGGGGAAGAACCTTTGCCTAAAATCCAGCCTAAACCTCCCTCACATAGTTTTAAGCCACAGCAAAGAGAGCTCAAGAGGCTGGAGAGGGCTGAACCAACCTCCCAAGGCCCTTCTGATCCAAAAGGAATGGATTTTCTTTGGGAATTCCAGGGGCAAACCAAACACACCTCTGGCAGGTGCACAGCAGGGCAGGAGTTTGTGTTTGTGGGTGTTCTCTGGAAGCTTCCCTGGAAACATCCAAGGGAAATGTCTTGCAATAAATAACAAATAATTTCTAATTTGTTCTCTCTATTACAGAGTGATATTCCTTAACACTCTTTTTTTCTCTCCTACTACTTCAGTTCAAAACTGCCAGTTTGCCTGGAATCGTTGATAATTTAACCCAAAAACCCTATAATTGCACTGCTCAGCTGAGATAAAGACTTTCTCCCCAAGCCTTATATCTTTCAACAACTGCACTGCATATAAATGCTAATCTACCAGGATATGTACATTATCCATCATGGGACGTTCCAGATGATAGGGTATATATTTTTCCTATTTTAAAGCTCAGATTTAATCTGCAGCTCCCCTGGGAAATCACACAACTCAGCATCTTCAATTCCCCCCCACAAAGGCAGGCAGGGGTATCAGGCTGCAGCCCAACAAAGAAAAGCTCAATTATTTATCATCAAAAGAAAATCCAAGATGAATACATGCATTTTGATAGTGCCTTTGGATACTCTTTATCCCTGACACTGAGACAGACCACTCCAATGCACATAAAATCTACAGCAGGAGCTTCAGCAACACCCCTCGAAACGATCTTCAGTGAAATTCATGCCAAGTATCACTTTATTTCACCACAGAATAAGAGGGTGTTGAAAGAAATGCAATTTCAGTGTAACTGGAAGCTATGACGTAATAAAGAGATCTTAAATCTAACACTCATTGGGTGAAA
Organism: Dicaeum eximium; assembly: GCA_013396995.1. NCBI lineage: Eukaryota > Metazoa > Chordata > Aves > Passeriformes > Dicaeidae > Dicaeum > Dicaeum eximium. The sequence goes on from VWZP01006976.1 coordinate 114,650, forward strand.
AACACTGCAAACAGAAAAACAGACCAACATTTAGAAGGCTCAGAGCACAGATTTTCTCTTTCACTGTGCCCCCCAACCCCAGTTTGGTACAAGCAGAGAATCCTGTGAGGAGCAGAAATGTGAAATATCTCACATTAACGGTTTCTGTTTCAGTTTAGAGACACACAGTTTCCGATGTCTCCTTGTGGTTTGGGCTCTGTGCTGTTTTTAACTGATCACAGAATCGTGCAAGGACAGAAGGGCTTCCACAGCCCCTGAGAACCTCCTGCAGCCTGTCCACAACCCACGCCCCTGGCTGATCCTGTACTGAAAATTAGAAATACCATGAGAAAGAAGAAGATCAGTCTTCAAACAGCATTTTAAATGTCGTTTTTGGTTCGGAAGGCAACTTCCTAATTTTGGTGGTAACTACTTCTGTGTGGTGGTTGCCAGGTCAGAACCAGAACCTCAGAATAAAACCACTTTGAAGAAATAACCTGTGCCCCAGTTTTTCAAAAAACCCACCAAGTAACCATGTCCCTGCTACTTGGCTGCATAGTATTTAACATCAAGGTACCAGAACAGAGCAAAATTATCACAGTGCTCATGATACAGCTCAAAAAAGTCATCCCTGCTCACTTCACAGCCAAGAACTCAGGTGCTTTTCTTTACTCCCGACCAAGTTTTACAGCCTTCACTGTTATTTCCTCAGAGGACTATTTAATTAGTCCAGAATGCCAACAGCACATAGATCTTCTGCTTAAATTAAACAATAGCTTAAATAATGCTCTAGGGAGTCACTTTTCCCAGCCTGTTATTTTTAGGTAGCTCAGGGAGCACAGTGCCAGCAGAAAGAGGAAGAGCAAGAATGTTTTTCTCAACAGATTTTAACTCCTATCTAATGATTAGCACCAAAGCTCTGAAATAATGAAATATGAGTCCATAACTAGAGAAAGAAGCAACAGAAAGTACAATTCACTGCCCCAAAAAAACCCCCACTGTAGCTGTTCTCACCCTAGTTCTGGTTGGGTTTTTTTTTTTTGAACAGAAACTTGTTCCTGAGCAAGTTGGAGGAAACAGCAGCCAGCAGGGTCAGTCTGAGCACATTTCCCTAGAACTGAGGAAGGCAGGCACAAAAGTCCCTGTGCAGAAGGAGCTACAAAACAAACCAAACGCTCTGGGAGCTCAGCTGAGGAGCTACAGAACAAACATGATCCATGCTGAGCTGGATCAGGACAACGGGAGCAGGGAAGGGGCTGAGAGCCCCCACAAGCCCCCGTGGGTTGGAACCAGCTCCGATGCAGATGGCAAAATGCTTCCCCCCCGCTGGGAAAACCTCCAGCTTGGAGCTGGTTGAGGAGGATATGGAAGACAGTGGAATGAATCACCTCAGAAAGATCATCTCTCATTCTGTGAAAGTGGATGGTAAATAAGGAAAAAAAAAATAAGATTCGTAACTTCTTACGTCAACTACAAGTTGTTTTAATTAGTTCTATTTCACAAAAAAAAAAAAAA
>VWZP01006976.1:116201-133928 GCA_013396995.1 Dicaeum eximium
AAGTTACTTCCTAGGCAAGGTGAAAAACTTCACTGCATCAAGACCAGCTGCTGAAACAGCTAAAATACATCCTGTTCTCATCCTTCCCCCAGACCCAGAACCAACAGCTCTGCAAGAGATGAGAAACTGAGAAGGGTGTGAAGGAACTGCCACGTCCCACCAGCTCCAGAGATGAGAGCAGCCTGTTTGCCTTCACCAGGGTCTCAAGCAGTCACCAGAGAACCCAAGGCTGAACCTAAGCCAGGCATGGAGCTGTAGGATGCCTTAACATCACATCCCAGGATTTCTAACCCAACTTCATTCCCTGCCTTGCAGAGCAGTTTGTCTGAAAGCCCAGAGCCAGACACGAGAGTCACCGAACTGTAACTGGCAGCAAGTTTGCTCCAAAGCATTTAATAACCAGGATAATCCTGTTCTAAAGCAATATTATGATCTCATAGATTTCCCTGAAGGCCTTGGCTCAGCAGCCCCTGATCTGCTCATTTCCCACCTGCCCTCTCAGGGCAGGGTCTCTCCAAGTGTCCCCACCCCACAGGGCAAGGGAACATGACAAGGACTCCATGTGCAATTTTAACACAGTTGTGAAGCAGAGTGGATTCCACATGTAGATTATGGATATTGTGATACCAAAGTCATAGAATGGTTTGGTCTGAAGAGATCTTCTAGACCATCTCATTCCATCCCCTGCCATGGGCAGGGACACCTTCCACTAGCCCAGGCTGCTCCTAGCCCTGCCCAACCTGGCCTTGAGCACTTCCAAAACCTCTCAAAACGCCTCTTTTTCTAAAGAAACTCATAATCTGGTGTTGTAGCAAACAGGATGTGGTAAAAGAAAACCAGCTAAGGTGGTTACGCACTCGGCTTCAAGACAGGCTGTACTTCCCCCAGGGGCTTCTGCTGTGGAGGAAGCAGCTTCTGAAGGAACAGCCGGCTGGGCTGGGCTGCCAGAGCACTCTTCTGGGTGCTTCTGTGAGCTCCATGTGCTCTGACTCACCAGGACATTCTTAGAGAGCTCCAGATCGTTCTGGAGCATCACTCAGGGGGCAAACAGCAGTGCCAGCACCAAGGGATGGATGAGAGCAGCCTGTTTGCCTTCCTGAGGGAAGAGATGCAAATTGGGGACAGATTTGTTAATGCAAATCTGATGGAGCCTCCGGGCCATTTTCATCCCTGATGAGCTTCCTGCTCTTATCCTGGTCCTAAAGGTTCTGGTTTCCAAGCCAGAGCTGTCCCTGTGACTCCCTGCAGTTGCACACCTGGCAGGAAGAGAATTTGGGCCAACCTTTGGCAGTGGGACCAGGAAAGGACTGACCCTAAAACGATTTTAGGGCTCACTAAGAATAAACACCTGCAGATGATGAGACCAGCACCATAATTAGACACATTCATAGGGAAAGATCCACAGGAACAACTCCACACTGACATCAGAGCCCTTGTATCAGACAGCTGATCAAAGCCTGGGTTTACATTTAAAAGGATACTGAAGAAAAAAAAAAAAAAGAAAAAAAAAAGCAGTGACCTGGAGTCGTGAGGAAAAATTTAGGTCTGGGAAAAAAAAACAAAAAAAGAAACAAAACATTTCTCATCTAGAGCAGTTGCCAAGGAAAAACCGGGGAGCTCGGTGCAGTTCTGTAGTCGGTGTGTAAGGATAAAGCAGGGAGTGCTGGATGGCTCCTCAGCTGAGGAAAAAACAGGGATGATCCAGCAGAATTTCTGGAGATCCAGGCTCATGAAGACTCCTCGGGCAGGAGGAGCCTCCCGTGGGTGCCCCCACCCCGGCACACCCAGGACCTGCCCCACCTGTGGTCTGCCACATCCCCCCCAGACAAAGAGAGAAGGAGGAGAACAAAAAGGTGATTAGAGTTTTAATTACCTCCCCATACTTCTTCTCACAGCCCTTTGCATAACGCTTGCCTGAAACTGCAGGTACTTTACCACAAGCAATTATGCTAATGTCTGGAAACAGAGCTAATTGAGTGGCAAAGAACAGGCTAGAAAACGCAATCAAATTTAAATGAACAACCACAGTAAGGAAATACTGTATTTTCCAGCGTGATGCAAAGTCTGCTGTTAAAACAGTCGTGTTTAGCTTTAATCTTTTTTTTTTTTAATTCCATTCTAAATCCTATTTTAGCTGCAGAATTAACTGAAACTCCTGCACAGCAATCACAGAATTGCTCCTCATTTCCAGGTAATCCAGGACAAGTCTTGCTCTGACTGTACCCGGGGAGAGGACGAGGAAACCTCTCCTCTGTGCACAGAAACTAAAATGTTAATGAAACTGGGTTCTAAAATCCCAGATTTAATGGCTACTACCAACATGGGGAAAAAAAGAGAAAGATCTAATCCTTCCAAGGTTCCAGTTACCTAACTGTAATTGCTGTAACTAATCAAAATAACTGCAACAGTCCTCACTGTAACAGGTAATGAAAAGTATTCAATTACATAAATAGAAATATCCATTACATAGAAGATGGTCTGTTTGACTTCTCCTTTTATAGAGAGAAAAAAAAAAGGACTTCTTCATTTCACTGCCCCCAAAGAGACTCAGTTGAAGTCAGGCTGTGTTTGGTTGCTTAAAATTCCGCTTATTTTGCAACTGCCAGGCTACAGGAAAATATTAATGATTCAGCACAGGCATTGGAGCTGAAGCACACACTGAGGTGTCAGTACAAGTAAACAAGGTATTTGTGCATTTTTATGGCATAAAGTTTGAGCCACAATAAAAAGTCATAGTTTTGAGCACAAGTACAGACCACATTCTAATTGCTGAAACACCCTGAAAAGCTCCCCAAGACTTCCAATGGCTCTGGGAGCCATTAGTGACACTCTGAGGCACAGGAACTCTGATTATTTTAATCTGGCAATACCTAAAACTCCCACTCCAGTCAGCTGCATGTTGTCTGGCAAGCAGGAAGGTTTTGGGGTATTTCTGCTCCAGCCAGAGAGGAGGCCAGTGAAAACTCAACCCAAAGATGCCTCCATTGCACCACTTTTCCTGGGAAATCACTTTTGCTCACTACAGTCTCACTTCAGACAGGAATAAAACCACTGACCTCCTCAAGACTTCCCTGCCCATTCCCCATTTTCCAAGACAGGAGCAGCTGTGCCACCCCAGCCAACTCACTCCTCATATCTGCCACACAAAGATCCCAAGAGCCCCTCATGAAATCCTCTTCCTGCTTGATTACCCACACTACCGCTAAAATTTTAGATTTTATTCATATCCAGATTTTTTTTTTCATCGACACATTAAATCTCTGGAAAATGGACTAACCTCATCATTTCTGCAACAGCTTTTCTGGTTTTGAATCATGTTCAACCTCACTTCTCCCTTCCACTGCCCACATCACACCCTATTTCAATACTTCCCTGTAGGTCAGATTTAACAGACTGCTCATTCCCACTGCTCTTTCCTGGACTTTTCCCAGCAGGTCCATGTGTATTTTTTTAATCCACTGCCAGGATGGACACAACATTCTGCCAGAAGAGGATTATTTCACATGCCTCACTGGCTACAACACTGATTTTATATTTAGTCCTGTGATCCAGCTGAGCCAACACAGCTCAGGGCTGGCTGTCACAGCCAAGTCCCTGTCCCCAGGGTCCCCAGGCTGTGCCTGTGTGATTGCACTGGCACAGGTGGAGAGGAAGGACACTGCTGGATTTCCCTGGGAGCACTGCAATTTCCCCCTCCCCTGGTTTATGGGGTTTTTGTCCTTGTCCTCGGTGTGTCACAGCAGAGCACAGAGGCTCCTCACTGCAGCACTCAGTTAACTGAACACTGATCTCTGATGTTCCCATTCCCTGGATCCACCTTTCCATGGAATACTGATTAACTGCTCCACCAGTCCATTTTCCCAGCAGTTTCAGCCCCTGCACACAGCAATTTCACCCAGGCTATGTCCCCCCATGCTGGGAGCAAGAACAGAGGGTCAAGAAAACACATCTGGGATCTTTTCTCCTGCTCCCTTATCAACAGGCTCATTACCACTGCAAAGAAAAAAAAAAGTTTCATTGATGTGACACATTACATTGTTGACAAGCCCATTCCAAGTAATATCATTTTCTCCTCGATGCTTCCAAATAATTTAATTATTTTCCCTGTAGTCTTCCAGAACTGAAGTTGACAGATTGCCTTGCTTCGTCTTCTTCCCTTTCACAACATTTCATCTTTTTGAAGACCTTTGTTCCACTAAGTCCTGTCCAGCCTCCAGTGCTCCTCAGACAAGCTACAGCACTGACTTCTCAGCAGGCACCACAGAGAAATGTAAAAACCAAATAGATCTTGAAAATATCTACACAATTAACATTTCATTTGAGACATGACTTACCAATTTTCTGATGAAAGATCTTGTCGAAGGTTAATTCACCCCTTTCCTCGAGGTATTTCTGCATAACACTGCGGATACTGAAAGGAAAAAAGGCAGAAAAAAAAAAGAGGGGTTACTTGAAATTGCTTTTTTTTAAACCTTTGAAGAAAAGTCAAGTGGAGCTCTGCTTGGCCTCAGGTGAGCTGATCCCTGGGGTTACTTCCCAGGGGACACCCTGGTCACCACTTCATTCCTGTCTCAGGTTTAGCTTGCACAGTGAAATAACTGCACAAGGCACCCTGAGCTGCCTGGGATCAGCCACACAACGAGCCAGCAGCAGCTCCATTAGGCCTTGCTTGGCTGCAGTGCACTTAACATCTACTTTGCCTAATTTATAGTGTCACAATCACTCACTTAAACCACATTAACAAAGATTTCCTTTATTTGTCAAGTAACCTCAATATTCACTGTAATATAATGCCCATAAAAATTTCATATGGGCAACAATACAAGTACATAAATCTTAAAATCAATGCAGGCCAGCAGTGCTAGGCCTTGGTAAAGCAACTCTATTGTCACAGTATCAAGCCAAAATTCCACCAGACTTTCTCTGTTTCCGATTTTAAAATCAATAATTTCCATACATGCTATTTATTACTATAATTATACTACTTATTATTATAATTGTACTATTTATTATTATAAAAATAACCTTGGACAAAGTACTCGTGCTCTAAACAAGGCCATTAAACATCACTGATATTTCTGCAGGAGCAAGACTGAGCAGCTAAGCCTTGCTGACCTCAGAGACATTCCCTGTTGTGTGCTCACAGGGACCCCATCATTAAAATTCCGAGAAACCTCCCAAACAGTGACAAACATCTCCTCCATGGAGGGAGGAAAGTATCCACACTCCTCCTCAGAGAAGGACCTGAGGCACGAAGTCTGAATGACTTGACCAGAAAAAAGTCAATAATAAAGCCAAGGACTTTGCTGGAAGGCCCTAAACTCCCATGTAGGGAAATATCCTATTAATAGTTTTCTGTGTATCTGCAAGTCCCACATGGAACATGGATCTCTGAACAGTGTGATCCAAAGCGAGAGCTCTGGAGGCCAACCACCACATCAAGTCAGACAAGAACTGGGAGGGCTGAACACTGTTAATCAGGTTTGGGGTTATAAATTATTCAGTGACGAACTTGCTGTTTATTTGTTCATTAAGAACTGGGTCTGCCCTCTGTGTATTTTAACAATCTAAACAAAATACTGATTTTAAATGAAGAAGGAGCAGTAAATAAGAGAACGTGGAATCACAGAATGGTTTGGATTGGATGGGATCTTAAAGAATACCTTGTTCTACCCCCTGCCATGGGCAGGGACACCTTCCACTATCCCAGGTTGCTCCAAGCCCTGTCCAACCTGGCCTTGGACACTTCCAGGGATGGGGCAGCCACAGCTTCTCTTTGCCAGGGCCTCACCACTCTCACAGGGAACAATTTCTTTCCAAAATCCAGCCCAAATCTTTTGCCACCCAGACCTTCTCCCCTTGCCTCTGTGCTTACAGAGGACCCACTGGAGATGAACAAGCCTGGCAGGAATTCCCAGAGCCCACAGCTCTCCCTCCTCCCCGAGCCCCTCGGCGCTGCCATCGCCCCCCGGCACCATCCCGTTCCCACTGACCACCAGACCAGCAGTAACAGAATAAGCCTTTTTCATAATAATGACATCAAGAAAGCTTTCCTCTGCTCCAACGAGTGCGCTGCAAGAAATTACATCAACAGATCTTCAGTCTAGACAATGGGAGAAGATAATGAAAATTGAACGTGTGACTGAAGCGCCCAAGAAAACAGTGATTGTGTAAGGAGCAAACCTCTCCAGCGCCTCCTCCTCTGCCGACAGCCCGTACTTCTGGTCTGATGGATAACGTCAAAGGAACAAAATGTCTTTTGCAGCCACAGAAACTGAACAAATCTGTAAAATGATCACTGGCTACGGGAGTCCGTGCTACATTCCAGCTCCTCAACACTCACACTCCTTTAAAATCATTGCTACTTAGCCATACAAATAAATAGGAATAAATTATATGGAGTGGGTTATGACAATTCCAGAATAATCACATCCTAATTCTCACATGGAAGTTACAGGTAGAAATCCTCTGGAGTTCAAAGAATTGAAGCAGAGTTCATATATCCTTCAGAAGGACAGAAAATTTTAAAATGGAGCTTTGCACATTCCACAATCAGGAAGAAAGGTTCCCTCTCTGCTTCAGTCTATTGACTCATTAGTTGCCCTACACGTAAACAATCTGGGATTAAAAGCTGCATTTCACAGAAACACAGCCATTTCTGAAAAGCTTTCCCTGGCCAGAGATGCCATCAGCACAAACCACGCACTAATGCAAGAAGTGGCCGTTTCTGCACGAGTTCATCTCAGTTCACAGCATGATCCACCTTAATAGCAGCACTCACAAGGAGCAGAAACAAAAGTTGGCATAAAACAAAATCCAGGGAAACTTCAGAAACAAAAGCACACCCAACTGGGCTGCAGCAATTTCATTCTTTTTTTTTTTTCATTTCAAAGAGGAAGAAAACAGCAAACAACAAAAAATTCAGAAATTATCCACATACCCCAAGTCAACTGAAGTATGTTAGGGGAAGTCAAAGTCAGGCCTAAAATTTGGTGAGAAATGCAGCTCGGAGCCTGGGTACCTCTTTCTGGGCATCTTTATCTTTACTGAAAGGGTGGTCAAGCATTGGAAGGGGCTGCCCAGGGAGGTGGTGGAATCTGCATCCTTTGAAAGTGTCCAAGGAACATCTGGACATGGCACTCAGTGCTCTGGGCTGGGTGACAAGTTGGGGACCGGGCATAGGTTGGGTCTTGGAGGGCTTTTCCAACCTCAGTGATTGTGGGATTCTGCAATTGCTGGTTTAACTGGGAGCACAGGGAAGCCCTTTGCCCCCAGCCCCAGGGAGATGCCCAGCAGTGCCTGGGCATGGGCAGCTGGGTGCTCTTGCACTTCTGAGAGCCCCTGGTGAAGTTGCTCTCAAAGAAGGAGCTGAACAAACACCCCAGGCCTGCAGAGCAGGCTGGAGCACACTGCCTGCCCCAAGCAGGCAGAAGATGACTTCCCTGCATCCTCATCAAACCATAAACTCTGTGAGCAGCACTGGTCGCTCTAACCTGGTCAGCTCCTCCACCTGCCAGAAAAGGGAATTTATTTCACGCACAAGCTGAACAGTCTGTTGAAAGGAGCTTCGAGCTGCATCTCGAAGCTGTAGTTACTCCAGCCTTGATCAAAGAAACCTGTTGAAAAGCAGCCTTCAAGGTTAAGCTGCATTCTGGAATTAAACAGCTCTCGCTGTCTATGAGCAGCCTGGCAGGGCACAGGCAGCAGCCGCAGTGCCAAGGTTGGCACAGGCGGAAAACGTCGACTTGAGAACACGTCTGAAAAGCTAAGAGGAAAACACATTCTGTCCTTTCTAACACAGAAAAGGCCACATAAGGCAAGAGCATCTACGATCCTCCCTCTCAGACGAGTTCCAGCAGAAGCAGCAAACCAGAAGGAGCCTTGGAGAGGAGCTCAGCCAAAGCCAGGACTTGTCCTTGGCTGCAGCACTGGACAACAACAGCCACTCCTGCTGCTCCTCCAGAACAGAGCATTGACAGCCTGGGACTCCAAGGAGAAGCATGCCAAGCAGGAGAAATGAAACTTCTGCTGGGTGTCTGAGTGTGTGTGCCCAAGGATGGCCACTGGAACTGAGGAACCGTCCACAGGGCAGCTGGAGCACAACCCCAATGGATGTGGGAATATGCCCAAACCAGGATTTACAGAGGAGAGGAAAACAAACAGTACTCGTTTCTGATACTTCCAAGAAAGATGGAGAGGGACTTTTTCCAAGAGCATGTAGCAACAGGACAAGGGGGAATGATTTCAAACTGGCAAAGAGGAGGTTTAAATTAGATATTAGGAAATATTTATTCTCTGTGAGAGTGGTGAGGCCCTGGCACAGGTTGCCCAGAGAAGCTGGGGCTGCCCCATCCCTGGAAGTGTCCAAGGCCAGGTCAGACAGGGCTTGGAGCCACCTGGAAGGTGGACACAATGGAAGGTGTCCCTGCCCATGGCAAGGGGTGAAACTGGATGGGCTTTAAGGCCCTTTCCACCCAAATCATTCCACAATTCTTTAAAAGTTCCGCTATTCATTTCACACAGATTTTGTCCCTGAAGTTCTTCTGCAAGCAACTCACACCTCAGAAAAGGAAAGGGCACAGAACGAGGCAATGAGTGTATCCATGTATACAATACTCCTACTATTGGAACTAGGTCAAGAAGCTCCTTACTATTGGCCTTCCTACTACTGGATCTTAAAGGAGCTTTGAATTATTTATCATCAGAGCAGACGATTTTTTTCTTGTACATCAATAAGAGTTCAGATTTGTGGGATGTTCTCTGGTGTACAGGTGTACACATGCACACCACAGCTTGGAAAAACAATGGCCAGCATTAAAGAACCACACCTGCATTAAAAATGAGCAGTTCTAGTCATTAATATATTTTCCAATAGGCTGAAACAGAAACAAGAAAACAGAAAAAATAAGAATGAAACAGCAGCTTCACAGAGACTGAGAAGAGCTTAGTTCAGGATTTAACTCTACCAACATTTCCTGTATTGTCAAGAGCAGGTCATAAACTTTATCTGCTCGGATCTCCAGTCTGTAAAATAAAGCTGGATTTATTTTTCCCCTCCTCTTTGTCATTAGAGCAGGTACCATCCCTCTGCCACATGTGGCTCCTGTATCCAACAGCACACTAAGCTCCTGATGGCTCCTGGCATGTCCAAATTAATAGTCATTTCAAGAAAATGCCAGATATTCATCGAGTCCATGGCCAGCGCTTTGACTGCCAAGGTTTAGCAGTGCCTGTCCACTCCCTGCACTCCCAACATGCCATCTCCACATCACAGCCACCTTAATTTATTCCTGTGTCAGGGGTAATAAACACTGAACACTCACAGGGCACTGAACCCATTTCATTCTGCTTCCTCTCAGATTGCACTCAGCTCAAAGTTCAGCAGAAGTCAGTACTTCTCCAAACGACTCGGCTCTCAGTGCTGTAAAAGCTGCTTCACATGTGGTCACTGTGGTTCCAGCAGCTCATGGGGCAAATTCCCAGCACAGGCAGACAGAAAAGATCCTTACACCATCCAAACTGATATATTTATGTATTATTTGTAAACTCACAGAATCACACTCAGTCTTGAAGGGCTTCCCAGTGCAAATCCTTCTGTGAGTCAGTTATTAATCAGTGCACGTGCTCGGCCTCATCAGCTGACAAAGCAATGAGTGACCCCAAACTTTGATTTCTCCCCATGAACACCTCACACCACACGCACACCCCACCTCCACATCACTCTGCCATTTTCTGGCCCAACTTCACCCATTTCTGCCCCATTTTGTGCCTTCACACCAAGCCACAGCCAAGTAATTTCACTGCAGAGAACTAATGCTCTTAGAGCTGCCGTGGGTGATTAGCAACATATTTCACCCCAGAGCCCTGTGGGATGAAGGGATTAGAGCTCAGCAACACCTGCCCACATCCCCCTCCCTCCCTGCATCAGCAGCTCCACTTATGCAAATTATTTTAATGAAGAAAGTTTACAAGGAGGGAGCCAGAAGCAGGAGTTTTGTAGCTCCAACTTCACAAAACACCAGCCCCAAGATCCTTGAGGCATTATCAGCACTGAAATCTGAAACTAATATAAAAGCTTCTAAGTACATGAATTTTTCAGGAATAATTACACCAAATTGCAGTGTCAAGGACTTGCCCTTCCACCAGATTGCTGCTGCTGAGAAATTACAAGAAAGGGAAATCAGAGCAAAATCACATCTCCTCGCTCTGACTGCAATTAAGGCGTTCACCAATCATAAATTACTTTTTTTTTTTTAAACAAACACAAAATTACTGAAGACATGCCAATTTTTTCTAATCTTTCTCAATCTCAAATGTTTAGAACTTTCTTTGCAAGTAGCAAGTATAAACCTTGACTGAGAGAACAAGAACTACAGCCAACACTGACAAACGGCTCTGATTTATTTATTCATTTATAGGCTCAGGATGCAATTTTACAGAGATTTTAAATGTTTACTTCCACTATCCAAATCCATCATAAAGTTGCTAAAATTGGACCAAAGATCCTGCCCCAAAGGCCTCTAAACTGAAAGCATGACAGGGTCAACAAGTACAATTCAAAGCACTGGCAGAATGGCCTAGAGCCATCATAGTCTAAAGTGGGTTGTTTTTTTCTCCTTCTACAAGTGCATTTTAAAGGTTTAGCAACGCAACATAGATCAAAAGTGAAAACTGGGATTAAATATTTGGCCTAAGAATCAGATCTTTCAAAGCACTTTTAAACAGCAAGTTAAAACTACAGGAACATTCCTGTATTTTTGAACAACTAGGAAAATCTTGGGTAAAAAAAAAAAAAAAACCAAACATCAAAACCCTTAATAAAAAACCCAGAGGACTGATGCACAACACAGAATTGCTTCAAACATGAAAATGAACAGAAGAGGATAGAGAAGAAATGTAGAAGCCAGACTGGAGACTGGAAAGCAACAGCAAATGACAAGGCTCAAAAAGGAACGTCCCTCTCAAAGCTCCAGTCCCATGGCTGTCCCAGCCATCCCTACTTGAGACATCAAGAGTTAAACATCCACACACAATTGGTCTTCTTTTAATTGAGTTATGGGATTGGTTAGGTTGGAAAACCCCTCAGAGACCATCAAGACCAACTGCTCCCACAGCAATGCCAAGGCCACCAGTGACCCATGTCCCCAAGTGCCACATCCACACGACTTTTAAATCCCTGCAGGGATGGAGACTCCACCACTGCCCTGGGCAGCCTGTGCCACAGCTGGACAGCCCCTTCCATGCAGGAATTTTCCTTAATATCCACCTAAACCTCCCCTGATGCACCTTGAGGCCGTTTCCTCTCGGTGCCAACCGCATCTAACTCCATCCACATCCAGCACCACCCTCTGGACCCACCACCCCTCCTCTCCACCTAAAGCTCAGTTTCACAGAGCTTTTTCCCTGCTGAAACTGAGGCAGAAACACAACAAACAACAGCAGCCACATCCCTGGAGCTGTCACACAGAGGGCCCCTCAGGACAGGGGTGTCTTTCTCCAAGGTCTGGAGTACTGAGTGTTTCATTGGGTTCCCCGGAGCTTTTTAATTTCCCGGGAGGATGCAGAAGCTGCTGGGAGCTCTTTCCTCATGTGCACCTTGAGCAGAGGCAGAACTCCCCCGAGCACCCAGCAATTCCCAGTTCCTGTGCTGAGGTCCCAGCGAGGCTGCAGGAGCTGGGAGTGCAGCTGGTGCCCGTCTGCTGTCACACATCCCTAGTGATGGCTTTGATGTGCACAGCTCCACCAGATCCCCAGAAATCCGCCCTTTCCCCGGCTCCCTCCTCAATAGGACATGACACATGCTGACAGGACAAATTCCTGGCACGCTGGAAGGGGGCTGAGGGGCTCTATGATCCCTCAAGTGCTTTCAAAAATTGTTATTTATTTCTGCAAGGTGTATTTGTATATGTGTTTAGTCAATATTGGATTTTTTTTTTTTTGCATAAGTATGGGGTGAAGCTCCTGTGGAAAACAGCTGTATTTTCTAAGCTAGAAACTGCTGCTTTTGCACCAATTTAGTTCAATTAAATTCTGTTATTTGCACCTGGACCTGATGGCTCCTGATAGGCTTTTTACTGATTTTATTAATTACCAACAAAATAAAGGTATTATTGATAAGAAGATTAAACCAGGCCATTTCACATGATTTCACCAGAACAGAAACCAAGGGCTGCACAGGCTTGTGTCCTGATGTTATAGTTCCAATGTTGGCTGAAACCATTTCACACAGGAAGGTCTGGGCACTGAAAAGCCATCAGCTATAAAAGGATTAAGAGCTATAAAGTTCATTAATTTTACTGAAAAAAAACCATCTGGCAGGTCCCACAGCACCTGCAGCCCACCTGCACCGGATCAAACTAGTGCTTCACACCTGTAACACAACATCACATTTTGGAAGCTTTCCCCAAAAACACATCTAAAATCACCCCTTTGCTTTTAGCAGAGGAACAGAAGGCTGCACACTGATCTCCCCCCAGATCACCATGATTTACCTTTTTTCTTACTTAAGGTAATGATGCCTGAGGGAAAGTCTATGCTGCAAAACATACGCTGCAATGCTACAGCATCCCCAGGGAGAAGCAATTGGAGCATCTCTCTGAAGGCCAGATCTCCCCTTCCTGTGCCCAGAGATGCTCCAAGAACTGAATGCTCAGGAGCTGAGACAGTTGAGGGCCTCCACTGAGGCTCAGAAAATTCAGCTTCAACTCCTGCACCTGCCCAAGGTGCTACATGTGAACAGAAGTACATCAGGTATTTTCTAACTGGCTCCTGATCTGTACAATACAGATAATAACAAGCTGTCCTTCTTCCAGACTCTCATTCCTTGTCTCTTAAAGCTCTGCAAAGGACTTTCATCCTCCTGTGCTCTGCTGTAGAGGCCTGTCTGTTATCAGGGTATGGGACGCTGCAGGTACAGTAAAAAGTGAATTCCTGAGAGAGAGAGAGCACCCAAATAGAGCCAAAAGCAGCACCCACAGCAAGCAGGAGCCCTCCCATCCAGCCTCCTACACTTGGCAGGCCATAATCCATCCCCAGGCATGCATTCTTCCCAAGAAAGTGCTGTAGTACAAAGCTGACTTGAGGAAAAAAAGCAAGTACATGTTGTCAGCAGCCCCAGCATTCTGTATGCACACCCAATTATCCTGAGAGAGCCATTTCTTACTGCCTTCACAACCACACACTTTGGCTGATGGCAAAGCAGGGAGGCTGAATTTCCAATCAAAATTTCAATACTCTGTCTCACCCTGAGGTAATCCAGCAAAAAACACAAGTGTTCAGCCTTTCTTGTACTGTTACAAGAAAAAAAATAAAGTCTTTCCCCTTCCTCAAGCAGTTCCAAATGAATCCTCACATGTGTCTTTCCACACTAGCAGTGCAGATAGAAGATAAGCCTCAGTTTACTCATTTAAGCTTCAGATTTTGGACATCAGGAAGAATTTCTTCATGGAAAGGATTGTCAGGCATTGATTGGAAGGGGCTGCCCAGGAAGGAGCCCAAAACAGAACAGTTTTCTTGCAGCAACAAAGAAGCACCTAGAGAGACACAGAGGGCTGACAGGGGCGGAATAGCAACAAAAATGAAAATTACACAAGCAATTGTCAGGGAAATTTTCCCAGAGACAGCACGGTAAATGGATAAACACAACATGGAGGCGTCGAACAATGCCAGAGAAAACACCACCAAAGTCACCCAGACTGACAGCACAGGCAGGGGAACGTGAGCCTGCAACCTGGAGATTTACACAAGTTTCACAAGGTGCAAGAACTCCCCCAAGACCACCTCAAAGAAAGAACTGAAATCCACAGAAAGAGCAAAGTAAGGCCAAGAGAAGAGAATTAAAAAATCAGAAGCAAGAGACGACAGAGCAATGCTGCTTAATCCTGAACAGGAGATGTCGCCTGGATTTCAACGATATTCAGCACCAACAGAGGAGGAAAAGAAATCACAAACAGCTCAGGATAGAATTGGGAAGGCAAATTAACCTCTGTGTTTTCAACAACCCTCAATCAGAGTTTTAACAAGCCAGTTTGAATATTGGGTAAGAAAGCAAAGGGCACATCAACCACCCCACGAGAAAACAGCTGGGTACCAGGGGCCAGAATTCACCCCTACAAGTGAAGTGAAGATGGGATGATAACTGAGGACAAATGTCATGTTAAAAGCATGATTTTTAAGTAAAAAGTGACTGCAACGTGCTCTCTTTTCCCCCAGTAGAACAAGAGTCAGAGGAACACAGGAGACCAAAGAAAAAGATTGGAAGAAAAATCAGAATTAACTTGAAACAGAGGTAATTAGTGAAAGCAGGTTAGAAAAGGAAAGATGAGATGAGAAATATCTACAGCCTCAGGGAGAGAAGCCTGGACAGATGGATGATGTGTTTTGTTACCATGCCCGTGGTATTTGTAGACCAAAAGCACCCAAAGCTTACGTGATGTTTATAGCAAGGAAGGTTTAATGTCAACTTTCCAGTGGCGCACTCAAGAGGTTTCTGCAAGCCCTGAACCCTCTCCCATTTGTTACCTGATTTCTTGGACCACTTTTCTCAGCTTCACGTTACGCAAATCCTTTACTCAAACCAGAACAAGCTGCTGGCAAATAAAAACAGCTGTTCTATAGTGCTCTTCCACTCCCTTTGACCAAAATAAGGGAAATGTAAAATCTACACGGAAAAGAAAAAACCCTCAGCAGCCTGCTGAATAGCCAAAAAAATTCAGAGTGCAGTTAATTTACTCCTTTCCCAACAAAACTTAAGATATTTGAAAGCAATGCTGCAGAGTAAGATTTAGGTTTCACATTTGCTCATATTTCCACAAGGCTGACTTCCTTCCCATTCCAGGCCTGATTTCAGCAGGATATTCTGCCTCTGACAGCCTTTCTGCCCACCCATGCGAATCTCCCTGAAAAACATGCTTTTAGGAAACAATGTACAACAGAAAGATACCACAGCTCTCACAGCTCTTGGCAAGGCTCTTAGGAACGAAAGGAGGAAATGCAGAAGGGAAGGAAAAGCAGATGACAGAGGATGGAAGAAGGGTTGTTTTGTTTTGGTGCTTAAAGAAAAACAAAAACACACTAATCCTCTTCCTTAGGCACTCACAGCTCATTAGCGTTTTCTATCCTTCCTCCCAAAACTGTGATATTTAACGATTTCAGGACAAAACCAGTCTGAGGATAATTCACAAAAACTCAGCAACAATCAGCCCTACGGCCAATAAACTCTTCACCCTCATAGTTTATTTGCTGCTAAGCCTTGGCCTGCAGCCTTGGAATTCATTCTGCCGGCACTACAGCTATTTCCTTGTAAACAGGAAGCCCCCTCAAATTTGCATTACAGTAAACTCATTTGCTTCATTTAGCCTCAGCCTTATCTGGGAAAGATAAAAGGGTGCCGACAGGTGTAGTGGGCTCCAGCAAGGAGACAAGGGGTAAAACCTTTGTAATATTTCAGGAAGAGATAACGCCAGTGCACAGGAGCCATCCCTGGGCTGGGGTTGCCCACCAGAGATAAATCAACACATTTCTGTGAGCAGAGCGCTGCGGTAATGCAGGGACATTTATTCTCAAGCATGGATGTGATATTCCAGTGACCTTCCTGCTCTCTGTCCCAGTGACAGACAGGACTGACAGCGGGGATGGCTGCAGACCCAATGTTACAGAGCCGAGCTCGTGCACCTCCAAGGAGCTGCTCACAAGCACAGAAATAATGAATATCTGGAAAAATTGTTTGATTTCAAACAAGAGAGGACTCTGTGTGTTGTATTTTTTTACTGTTACTATATCAACCTGCCTTTAACCAGCCGATTTATGTCATTTTAAATGAATCACTTTGCCAGAGATACAGAATATTTCAGTATACCCAGCACACCATGTCTGCTCTAACGAGAAGGATCAAAAAAACCAGCCAGAAGGCAGCACAAAGATATCTGACACCAGAATAACGGTCACAATTTCCTACTGTATGAGGAAATCCCTGCTTTCAGTTAGAAGCTGAGAGGTTCAGTCATTTCGGGCACCCTAGAGCCGTTTGTGGTCCCGGGCTGAGGCAAGTCCCTGTTCCCTGTGTCGAGGGCCTGGCATGTCCCTGCCCCAAATACAGCCACAAACCTCTCCTCACTGAAGGCTTCTCACCTCCTGCAGAGCATCACAGACCAGGCAGGCTGGCAAGCCACGCTTCTCCTTTAATATCTAACACCAACAGGTTCTTCCACAGGTAGCCCAAGGAGAGAGGCACTTGGCCACTGATCCTTCCACCTTCCCTCCTTCTCTGCAAAACTTCCTCTGGCACCCGGCTGCCTCTCCCACGTTGTGGAGCCAAACATGGGTGAACATCTCTCCCAGCTCAGGGAAACCACCAAACACTCCAGCACGTAAATGCTGGAGCAGGAGAGCAAAGCACAGCAGGTTCCTCAGGCCTCGTGCTGTGCTTGCTACGAGGCTTCTGCCGCGCTGGGCACGAGGGATGTCGGTGCATACACCAGCTTCGAGCCTGTGCTGATATTTCTCATGGCACTGGGAGGACTCCTCCTGCCCTGCAACCCTCCACATCCCACCTTTCACCTGCCCACAGGGGTCACATCCCTGCTGGGAACAGGGAGCTGCACATCACTGACATCACCAGAGCATTGAGGCACATGAAGCCACCAGCACCCCCAGCAAAGCTGCACCTCGGGCTAGCAGGGCAGGTGAAATTTCATGGATTTTGTTCTGTTTTTAAAGTGTAAACACGCACCAGGAGAAAAGCAGGCACCTTTGTCTGTCTAGTAACACCACGCTCAACCTGACCTTAAAAACAACAGCCAAACTTCATCACCTGAGGTCTCGCTGCCCCTAAAAAGGGGGTAAACGTGGGCTGGGCACCCTTCACCTTCCCCTGCTCTGCAGCCTCCCAGCATTCCAGCAGAAAGGCAGGAAAACGAGTGAAGAAGTGGAAGAGGGCTCCAGCAATCCCTGGCTCACAGCAGACAGCTAGGCTAGGCCACCAGCAGGCTTCCAAACTGCCTACACATTCTGCAGTAAAATTCGGTTTAGATTCTCCCTGTTGCAGTATTTTGTTTGCTGGCTGAATCTTCATTTTATACATATATATATACACACACACAGAGCCATGAAAAAAAGGAAAGGCTCAGTTTTAATTTCAACAATAAATAAGCGATGCTCAGGTGATTTTATAACAAACACATAACCACGGGGAAAAGCTGGTTTCGCAGAAGAAAAGCTGCTTTTAGCACCGAGCGCCAAGCAAACAACCTCGGCAGTGCCAGGGCACCCGTGTGCTCCCGCGGTGGGACCGGGGAAGGTCGGGGCGATGGAGCCCAGACCTGCACCAGCACCTCTGCTCCGTGAGCTGCCTGCTAAGGGCGAGCTCCGGCCCCGTCCTCCTCCCGCATCCCCTGTCAAACCCCACGAAGCATCACCAAAAAATCGCCCTGCAGAGCGGCACGGCCAGAGCGGCTCGCTCCGGTGCTACCGGCTGCTCCGGACCGAATCCTCACCCGCCGGACGGAGCACCGGGCTGGGCATCCCTAAACCCCCGAGCTGCGGGGGCTCGTCCCTGCAGGGACCGGCGTCCCCCCTTCGCCCTGCGAGGGTCCCCGCACGAGTTGTGCCGGATAAACACAAACATCCGACACATCCAACACATCCCGCACACCCGCCCGGCCCCGCGCTCGCCAAGGCCGGCCCCGGTGCCGGCGGAGGCCGCGGGAGCCGGGGCACGGCCGGACCGTT
>VWZP01006976.1:134282-147480 GCA_013396995.1 Dicaeum eximium
CGGAGCGGGCAGCGCCCGCCGGCACCGAGCGGCGACGGCACCCGCGGGGTTCGGGCGGTTCGGGGGGTCCGTTCTGACGTGAGGGTCTGGCACAGAGTGCCCGGAGAAGCTGTGGCTGCCCCTGGATCCCCGGAGGTGCCCAAGGCCAGGTTGGACGGAGCTTGGAGCAGCCCGGGACAGTGGAAGGTGTCCCTGGCCGTGGCAAGCGGTGGGATGGGGATTTAAGGTTCTTTCAACCCAAACTACAGTGGGATTCCATGGTTCCACAAAAGGGGAACAGCAGAGCCAGCTCCAGGCGCACAGCACTGAGCTGCCTGCGAGCCTCAGCGCCCAGTTGGACGCATAAATTCAGAATTAATTTCCTCATCATTTATTAAAACGCGTGCATAACAAAAACAGGATACAAATAAATGCATCTGTGTGACACCCCATCGTTGCTCGTGTAACCACTTGCAGGCAAATAATGATGCAAAACGAGGCACCCAGGTGTCCTCGGGCTCTGAGCAGAGCTCCCTGCTCGTGTTCCCCCTTCAAGTAGTAGTAGCTCCACTGCAGCCAAGCAGATATGCAGATTTCAAGTGCTTTCTTTTCTGAATTTCGTCAAATATGTCATAAATAATTGGCTCAATGAAAGGCTAAGTCAATGACAAGTCTGAAGTTTGAAACTCAGCGTGTTTTGAGCTCTTTTCAAGTGCCGCCACTCCTCCTGCCTACATCTTTATGAAAGTTAATGATCTGATTAAAGCGAGGTAGAGCATACAGCTGGGAGGATTTCACCATGTGCCTCATTATGAACCGTCTGAGAACCTGCTTTTTGTTGAAAATGATAATTTAAGCCAACACTTTCCACCTAAACAGATCCACTGGGGAAGGTTTCTCCTCCAGCAGTGGCCCCAGAGCAAAGCTGAGGGCTCAGGGTGTCCAAGCAAGTGTGGAAAGGAGTGGAGGAAGACGTGGGGCACGTCCCTCCTGGAGATTCAGGGTAAAGTCTCCCACCAGCCCTGTTTAAAGGTTTCACTGATCCAAGCTACAACATGGAAAGGGGTGTTTTTATCTCCTGAAATCCTCTGAGCTCTGCTGGGGCTGGCTGCGGTTCCCGTGGCTCCTGGGGCTCCCACTCCCAAATCTTCTTCCAGAGCCTCCTCGTGGACTCTCCATTTGCAGGGGGGTGATGGGAGAGAAATTTCAAAATTCCTCTCGCCACGTGCTCAGCCTGGTGATGTGACTGGACACAAGAGCCTTGTGCTGGCTCTTCCCAGGGACTCCCCAGTTTTGGTTTCTACCAAACTCTGCCCAACTCCCACCAGATTTCCACGGGAAGAGCTGGGTTTCATTCCCTGAAGCAGCAGCAGCAGCACATCAGGATCTCAGCGCTGACCTGAGGGTGTTGCTAAACACCCCAAGCAAACAGAAACCATCGCCCGGGTGAGGAGGGCCCTGTGTTTGCTCAGATCTTGGATGGCTTTGCAGAGGTGGTGACAGCAACAGCGGCCACCAAGATGCCCCTTAGGATTCCTAACGCTCTCCTGTTTTGCTCCTGCGCCACGTTTTCACCGTTATTAGCTGGATATTATTGTGGTGTGGACGTCAAAGACATTCCTGGTGACAGTTTCTAGGAAGTGAGGTCTGGTGAGGGCCAAGTTCAGGAACTTGTTCTCTTCTTTCTGCTTTCGGTGCTGCTGTGGCAGCAGCAGCAGCAGCCACCAGGGTGGTGGTGGGTGATAAGGAGAGGTGTTTTCTGCTCTGCTGATTTCCCAAGTGTGGCTGCAGTGCAGACAGAGGTGGTGGCACGTCCCCACAGCCACCCCGGGCCCTGGCTGGGGAGGCAGCCCATGCCAGACTATTTATGCTCACCTCTAGCAGTGTGTAAAACACATGCATTTTTGGGTGTTATATTCAGATATTTTAAAGGTCACTGGGATGGGTATTTTTAATAACAGTGGAGTCAAACCTGATTTTTTTTCCCCTGAAGCGAGCGGAACAGGCAGTGCCAGCCTCCTCCTTTTCAGGGAAGTTCAATTCCCCAAGTGCAAGCCTGCAGCTTTCCTTAGCCTGTGTTGTATCCCAGGCCGAGTGTTTGCATTGTTCTTGTGTTGTTTTGTGCCTCCTGCGTTGGGTTTGGTGTTTGTGAGTGTTTATAAACAGCGCTCTGGGGATTCCCCCAGGTAAAGGAAACCCAGAGCTGATCGATGCCACGGTTAGCAGAGGTCAGAACACGCTGCACTCTGAATGCATTTAAGTATCTCCTGCCATTCCTGTGGATGGTGATGGATACTGCTCAATCAATTTAAGTGTGTCTCGAGGCCTGGCTGGGCTGCAGGCTCTGCATCCACTGCAGAGCCAGGAAACCAACCTCCCCTCTGCTGCTCCTTCCTTCCGAGGAGCGCGTTCCTCCTACCATCTGTGTGAGATTTAAATGTTTCATTTCGCCCTGCTCTGCTTCGCAGCGTGACAGATGATATTACAGAGAGCTATGAGGCTGTTGTAGATTTATTAGTGCATCCCACACTGACACCATCCCATCAAGATAATGCTGTAACACATTACCCAGGACGGAACCACATCCGTCCTGTTGCCCTCCAAGCTGTGCCAAATCCCATATCAAATAAGATCTCCGCTCTGTGCTGATGCCAACAACATCTCTCCAGGGGAATGTTCACATAAAAGATCATTAAATACTATTTTTAATACGATTTTTACTAATATTCCTGATACACTGCCAGAAATGCACATAGGTGGAGATTAAGAGCATTAAGGAGTGTTTAGCTCAGTTCCCTCCAAAGGCTGCTGCTCTCTAGAGAGAGGGCAAATTATTTGCTCCTCCTTGGCAGCACTGGTGGAGAACAGTTTATTGGGGATGGATCCCCATGGGGATCTGACTCTCTGGGCTTGTTTATAGTGAGGTTTTGCTGCAGTTCTGGCTGTATTTTTGGCGTGCCTGACTGAAGGGGAGAGGGCAGAACCCCCTTCCCCACACTCACTCAATGTTCCCAAGGAGCTCCCAAGCACAGGGTTACCTGGAGGGGAACCTGCTTAATGAGGTTGTGTGAAGAGTCATCAGGCAGCGGTGCTGCAGTGCCTGGAGGCCAGTAGGACAGGAGGAAACACAAACCATTCCTGGGAAAAGCAGGACAATGCCAGTATTCCCCATCCTGCAGCTTTAGCTTGGCACCCCAAAGAAACAGCCTCGCTCCATCCCCTCTGCCTGTCAGATTCTGCACTTTGCCAGGCCCTGGGGTGGCTTTGTCCCCTGTCCCCTCCAGTGGCACATCTGTGCCAATCCCACGGGCATTCATTCCTCTGCACCCAGGCTGGGGTTGCATCCCATCTCCTCAGTGCTGTGCTAATAAGTGGTGAGAGGCAATGTGGAAAACAAACAGAGTAATTAATGGCCACGGCTGCTGCTGCTGCTGCTGCTGCTTTTATTCACTGTCTGTTCCAGAAGAAGCAGTTTTACAGAAGGCAGCCTCTGCCCTCGCAGTGCCCTTGCATTTGGCACCCCAAATCCCAAGGTGAGGGGAGCTCCACAGCTCTGGCCTCCTGGAGGAGCAGGGTGGCTCCTCTGCATCTCTGTGGGTTCCTCCAGCTTGGTCCTAAACACTCTTAACAAAGCCACTTCAGCCACCTCAGACAGGTAGAGCCTCAGTGCAGCTTATCATCATCATGTTCCCTTTTGCAAACAGCTGACATGATGAGGAGGCTGGGTTTTAATTAGGAAACAAGTGGCAATTCAGTTCTCAAAAATATTATTCACCATCAAACATTTGTACTGGCAGAGTCAGACTAGCAATAATTATGTCCTCTGGGGGCAGAGATAAGAGCAGAGTTGAAAGTCATGCAGCATCTATAAAGTCTTGCATGAGAAAACACAGGCACGAGAAGACCAGGGCCTCCCGTTCACAATTGCATCACACTCCCCCCCTCTCTCTGTGTAACACAAATACCTCACTGACATTTCCCTCTGCACATTTTCCTCCCCTGGCATGGCACACAGCACTGTCCTGGTCCTGCCTCCCACCCCAGGCTGTGCCTTGCCAGCTGCAGCCCCGAGCCCTCGCTGTGACCCCTTGGCAGCACACACGGGGACATCGGTGGTGGCACAGCTTCCCTCCCTCCCTCCCTCTGTGCACACAGATAAATAAAGAAGCATCACCACCTCACCTGGCCAGGGTGAGCTTTAAAAGCAGCATCAGGACAAAGCTGGGCAAAATCAGGACAAAATTGCCACACCAAAACCATCCAGGGATGAAACACCCACGGCAGAAGGGAGAGCCAGGGGTCTGCACTAACACCCAGCCCTGGTCTGCTCCTTAAGCAGCATCACCTGCACCCACCTGGGCTCCTCTGCAGGAACTCTCAGGGGCAGGAGGGGCAGGGAGGTTTGAGCTATTTTCACACATAAATCTCCACCTGTGGTTGTTCTTACAGGTCAGTCATGACATGGCTGTGGCACCTCGCTCTGTCCTTGCTGGAGGGGCTCATTCCAGCCCTGCCCATGGGGGTTAGGGAGGTCTGAGAACCAAGAGCAGTGGGACACTGACCCTCACAGACCCCCCCCGGGTCACAGGGCACCTTCCCCGTGTCACCCAGCCTGTGACATCCCATGCCCAGCTCAGAACTGACCCGTCTTCAAGAACTCCCTGATTTAAAAACAGCAGAGTGTGTTGTAACAAGCTAAAGCAAACAAACCCGATGAGAACTGGAACAGCAAATGTCTCAAAGCCCCACAAAGAGTCAAAGTGTCCCCGTTCAGCACCATGGTGGGATCAGACACTGCAGGAGCATTTTCCCTGCCCAGATTGATCAGACAAACAGATGTCAAGAGGGACCCATTGAGCATTTGCTGTTCCACAGGCTGGCTTGAATGTAACTTGATAAAGGGAAAAAAAATCAATAATTACCTAATTTGTCTATAAATTCTGAGGGACAGAAGGAGAAAAACCAACAACTGTGCAGATATTGAAACGGTAGAAGGTAATTCAGAGTCTGTCACGGCATCTATGGAAGGTGAATTGTGCAGTGCTGGAAACGAGAGCCTTCCTGCCCCAGGAGGTTCTGCTGCCCATCACAGGGGTGGGTCAGGACAGGGTCAGTGCTGGAGGTGCTGGGAGGGCTCAGAGCTCGCTCCAGCCACAGCCATGCTGGACCAGGTGCAGTGGGAGGGGGTCAGCAGCCAGAGGATGTGGGGCTGAAATCCCCCTGGAGCACTGAAGAGGCTGTCTCTGCTCCTTGGAAACAAGTCTGGTTGTGTGGGAAATGCTTTCTAGTTATTTCTCTTCCCTGGCTCTGTGTGCTCCAAGTCTGTTTACACACAAATTGGCATTTGCTGCCCTGGCTGAGCGTTCGCCCGGATCCCACCTCACCCATCTGTCTCAGCGCTGGCCCTGGGCGCCTGATGTCACCAAAGACAGGGGCAGTGACAGCTGAAAGGGGCACCACAGGCTGCTCCTCCACCTCGGCTGCCTGGCCCCAGGGCACCCAGGAGCTGCTGGTCCAGCCTTCACACAGGCAAGCCCAGCAGAAACACGGGAATGCACTGCCTGCTTGGGAGCGAAGTAGCACGGGGTTTATTTGTACTTCTGTCACATCAAAGGGGCCCTTGTTTGAATTCTTCTGCCTTTAGCCTGGAGAAGAAGAAGGGGAAAGATTGGGTCCTATTAATAGCCTTGCATCCCACAAGATCCGAGCCTCGCAAGAAGCCATGAAAGACTGCGGCATCTGATTCCCTGAATAAATGAGGTAATTTAGGAAGAAGTGCATGCTCAGCAGCCTTCATTACTGCCTTCTGCAGCTCAGTGGGAGATGACAGTGACAACTCACTTCGGTGGCAGCAGCACCCAGGTCCCAGAGGAGCTCTGCTGTGCCCAAAAGCACGGGCAAGGGTGCTGGGTGCCCCCTCTCCCACAGAATTCCCGATGCTGAAGCAAAAATCTCCAGGACTGGCACAGAACGAGTGGAAGGAGCACCCCAGCAAGCTGAAGGGCCAGCAGAGGGGGAGCACAGCCTCCTGCATGGATGCCAAGAGACTGGTGCTGATGACAGGGCACAAGGATGTTTGGGAATTCACTGCACTGGGAAGGAGCCAGCGGGGAGCAGGGCTGTGGGATGGAGCTCCAGTCCCGCATCCCCAGGGAGTGAGGAGGCAAAGCCACTGGGGACACCCTGCTGTGGGGAAGGGCTGGGAGCTGTAGATGAGCTGGCACGGCAAGGACATCTGCTGCAGGCTCCTGACATCATCCCACACCGGGATTTTTCCCTCGAGGGCCGTGGGATGTGTGGAACACCCACTGTCCCAGCTGTGGGTGACACCCGCTGGGCCACCGGGCTCGGATGAGCCAGAGGGCAGGGAGGGTTCCGACCCTGCTGCACAGAGCACGTCCTGGCAGTGCTGAGGTTTGTGTCAGCTTTCCCTTAAGCAGATTTTCGGGCTCTAAGTGTCGAGTTTAATCCCCACACCGAAGGTCCGTGTCGCAGCCGGTGCCTCCAGCTGCGTCACCGCCGCGCACGCAGGTGCTGGGACTGAGCTGCCCCTTGCATGTCAGGCCTGAGGTCACCAGAGCCACCGGCCGGGCTGTCCCCAGGCTCTGGATCTGCCCTTGTGCCAGCACCCAAATCCGTGGCCACCTGTGGGGAGCGAGGCTGGGGGAAAGGAGCCCCCAGTCCCAGCAGGGCCGCGCTCCTGGCGCCCTGCAAACAGCAAAACAGAAGGATTTGCAGGATCATAGCCCATCCTATCTGCAGCCCCATATGCCAAACAATTAATCTTCCCTCTCGGTGCCCTTGTAAAGCAGAGCAGTAAATTGCCTTCATTTCACAGCTGAGGGAGCGAGGTTCCAGTGAGGGCACTGGCCAGGGAGTGGCCACAGGGGCTGTCCGGAGTGGGTCAGCGGGCACGTCCACACGGGTGGCTGCAGCCCCCCCAGAACAGCCTTCCCCGGGGGGACAGGGACTGTTCTCAGGGAGATTTACACGTCAGAGAGCACAGTGAATAAGCCCTCAGTGACCTCAAAAGCGTCTTTCTGCTAAAATGCATCCCCACGGCCTCAGCATCTGCAGCTCAGCTTGGCCCTGTGGCTGGGAGGAGGCACTTCCATCGGGAGGGTGTAGCAGGTCTCCTACAGGTAACAGCCACGCGTTCCGTAAGGGAATTAGGGCAAATTCGGGCACCAAAATCCCATTACTGTGAGAAGGGACCCGCTGCGGTCCCGATGTCGCCATGCCTGCAGCAGCCACTGTCCCCATGGGAGCAGAGCCGCTGTCCTTCCAGGGGGATGAGGGTTAAAGCGCCCCACTTCGCATTCCACACGGCCTCTGCCTTTGGAGCTCATCTGGGCACATAATGGACTTTGCCTTCTGACTTAATCTGCTGTAAATCTCTCCCGTAATTGCTCATCATCCGGAAACCTGGGGAGAACCCGGACAGGCATTCCCGCCGTGTGACACAGCCATCCTCTCCCTCCCTGCCCTCATCCCGCTGCCAGCCTGTGCCCTGAGCTCCCAGCAAACCCAGTATGCCCAGTACAACCAGCACACCCAGTGCGCCCCTGCACCCGCACGTCCAGCCATTTTCCGATGGGAAATGAGACGGCAGCTCTCCCTTTCAGCCCCCACAACTAAAGGGCTCTGTCCCCCCACCCTGCTTCAGCTTCTTCCACCCCTCAAAGAGCCGAGGCTCCGCGGGCAGAGGCAGCTCAAGGGCTCGCAGCGCCCAGACCCAGCTCAGCACAGGGCACAAGCCCAGCTCAGGAGCCGGATATTTGTGGGGCTGTTCATACCCAAACCCTGCACAGCACAGGGCACAAGCCCAGCTCAGGAGCCGGATATTTGTGGGGCTGTTCATACCCAAACCCTGCACAGCACAGGGCACAAGCCCACCTCAGGAGCCGGGTGTTTTTGGGGCTGCTCGCAGTCCAAAGCGCCTCTCCCGGCAGCTGCGAGCAGCGTTTTGTTGTGCGGCTGCCGAAGGAGCAATCCCGTCCTGCAGAGGAGCTCCAGACGTCACGCTCGGGAAGGTTGCTAAGTGAGCTGGTCCCTCCTCATGATGCACGACTTCATTACGCGGCTCCCTAAATGGATCTTACACACAAATGACATTTGCCTTGGAGCATATGAGCTCCCAAAATAGCGGGCGGCTCTCGGCGTTATTGCTTTGGTTTGCCGAAGAATGTCCCCGTTGTCTGCAGGGCTGCTGTGCCCATGCCTGGCACGGCTCTCCGGGGTTCAGGGTACAAAGGGATGGGGACCCCCAAACCAGCCCTGCTGTGCCCGGGGTGGCCCAGTGGCCAGGATGGGCGAGTGGGCTGTGCTTTGAGAATGAGCGCAGGCCCCTCCCTGGCTCCTGCCTCACACTTCTCTCCTGATGCTTCACTCGGGGTTTTTCTGCAGGCTGAGGGAAAGAGCCCCAGGGATGCTCCAGACACAGCCCCGCTCCTGCACGAGCCTCCCACCGCCCAGTGCTCTGCCAAAGGGACCAAATGCAGCTCATGACACACCTCCCAACACCTGCAGAGGTGACAGAGGGGACAGGCCACCGTGTCATACCCCAGGCACCCGGCTAAGGCCACTTCAACTGGTGTCAGCACCAGGGACTGGCTACTCCCATGGCCATTTCATCTAAAATTGCTTAAACTCAGCCCCGGTTTCCTTTGACATGAACTGAACCGTGCAGAGAGAAGGTCTGGCTCCAGCCCTACACCGTGCAGAAGGTACAAATAAAAAAGAAACATAAAGGTTATGTCCATGCCGAAGAGAGAAAATTTGCTTTTCCTTTTTCTCTCCCCTGATTTCCTAAGAACATCCACGGCAGCTGATCCGTGCAGCACCGCCGTAATCCGGTGATAAATTTTAATCCCATTACGTTGCCATGCGCTCGCTCGCAGCCCGGCCGGGCTGGGAGGAACAGATGTTTCCTAATTGGCACTTGTGCTGCCCAGGGGTTTCCAGCTCGGACAGCGTTCCTCGGTCTCCGCTGGCACCGACAGGAGTCCCTGCCTTTGGATTTGCAGCCTCGGAGGATGTAACAGCGCTGGCTGCCCCTGTGCCCATCCCCACCTGGAGCTGCTGGTCTCCAGCCCGTGGTGCCCCCGTGGAGGGGTCACAGTGCCACTGCTGGCCGTCCCCATGGGTCAACCAGGAGCAATCGGGGCTGCCCTGGCCGCTCGCCCAAAGGGAAATTCAACATTTGCTTTTTTTCCATTTGTGAGTGCCCGGCTCCTCAGTGCCACCACGGCGCGGTCGCTGCTTCCCGGCACATCCCCCTGGCTCTCCGTGTTTGGGAGGAGTTTGGGGTTGGTCCTGAGTGTTTCATCATCGTGGGGCAGCAGCGTCGCTGTCCCGGCCGGCTGCAATCCCCTGATACCCAGTAAATCCCATTATGTCTCCACGAGGCTGCTTCCAATTCTGGCCCCCGAAGAAGTGATGTTTCTTAATTAGCTTTTCAACCGGGCAGGGGTTTTACTGGCTGTCAGGAGCTGTAGAGGTTTCATTGCTTCCTTTCTCTGCCTCGTCACACTGAAGTCAGGAACAAAAACGAGGAGCAGAAAGCAAATGGGAGCCTGGAGGACAAGAATGCCCATTCTGGGGGACAGAGCCAGAGCTCCTCTCTCTCTCCGGGATATTTCACTCCTGCCTCAGCCCTCGCATTAATCAGAGCAGAGATTACTTTTCCACATGCCAAACATTTCCAATGTTCCAAGGCTGAACATCGATAAATCACAAATCTGTCCTGAAAACCACAAGGCTTTAATAATACGTGCTGGGTTCCTGCTTGGTTTTCCTTCCTTCCTTAAACCTTCAGTGTTTGTGGCTGGGTCTGTGCGTGGAGGCACAAACATGAGGCTGGAGGCTCAATTGAATACAAAGAAGAGGAAAAAAAATTGAAGCTAGGAATCTCATGTAATCACGTGGCTCCTGAAGCTGTAGAATGAAACATAACAATGATTTTCAGAGGATAAAAATCCGCAAAACCCGCAGTACAGCCCTCACAGCTAGCAAGGCACATTAGGTACCCAAAGCACCCTGGCTGCAGGGGCGATTGAGCTCAGCCCGCTGTACTTAAGAATAAACAATTCATATTTTTCAAGTCTGTTGTTTTTTAGCCCGTGATTCCCCAACCCGGGGTGTCCCGAGGGGGGATTCACCCGGCTGGCAAAGGCAGAGCAAAGCCAGTGGGAGCCCGCGGGCACTTCTTCATCTCTGCACCGCTTTTGCCTCCTCCTCCTCCTCCCCAGCCCATCCC
Source organism: Dicaeum eximium (assembly GCA_013396995.1). NCBI lineage: Eukaryota > Metazoa > Chordata > Aves > Passeriformes > Dicaeidae > Dicaeum > Dicaeum eximium. The sequence continues at coordinate 144,520 of VWZP01006976.1, forward strand.
GCATCACCCGCGGTCCTGGGGCAGCTCCCGAGGACAGGCAGCGGCCGCTGCTCCAGCTGGAAAAGAAAACAGGAAGGAAAAGACACCTCAGTGTCGGATGTGATTTAGCCAGGGTTTGCATCATCCTCACTCTTTCATTAATTACTCCACGGCAAATTGCTGCTGTTCCCCTGCACGCAGCCCCTCTTCTGTGGGGTTCACCTGCCGGGGGTCGCGGGGATCCCCCCGCCCACCCCAGCACGCTCCGGGCTGTGGGCACCGCAGGAACCGGGATGCTGGAACCAGCACGGCCGGCAGCGATGGGGTCTGATCCCCCCACCGCTCCCTTTGCTGGATTAAAAAAAAAAATCATCCCTTTCCCAGCCTGGAGAATTCAGCTTTAGCTGTGCCGGCTGTTGGCACGACGGCAAAACCACCCACGCACCCACCCAGCGCCGTGGGACCGCTGACACCGCCCCGGCAGCGACAGCCCCGCGTTCCCCCGGCCCCGGGGCACGGTGGCCAGGGGAGGGAGGGGACAGGGACACGCCTGGGGTGGCCGGGGGCTGCTGAGGCGACGAGTGCGGGAGCAGCGAGCCAGATGGCAGCTCCGCAGGGGCGTGGGACGGAGGCGATCTTCTGCTTTTGAATAAAATTTTAAAAAAACAAATTATTCTCTCAGCACATTTCCCCAGAGCCAGCGAGGGAAAAACCCTCCTCGGCAGAGCTGAAGCTGCTTCCAGGTGACCCGAGGGCGCCCACCTGGGTGCACCCGGCCACCAGAGGAGGAATTTCCCCCAACGGGTCCCACAGGAGCTGCTCTGGGCTCGTTCACATTTTCCACTTCTGCTTTCGGTGCTTTTCCCCCCAGAACTCTCCCAGCCCACCCAGAGCCGGGCTCCGGTGTCCCCACGGGATCTGCCCTGGTCCCCGTCAGGTTGGACAGGGCTTGGGGCAACCTGGGCTAGTGGAAAGTGGCCCTGCCCATGGCAGGGTAGTCGAACGAGATGAGCTTTAAAGTTCCTTCCAACCCAAACCGTTCCAGGGTTCCATGGCTGGGAATCTCTGGGGTTTTCAGATTTGGGGTCTCTGCTCCCCACCCCGAAGCCGCCCTTTCCCACCGACTCTCCCGGCACGCACCGAGCACCGCGGGCACTGCCGCCGCGACCGCTAAAATCCCATTTTTCACGAAAATCTTCAGGTCTGGTATGATCCTGAATCCTCCCTGAGGAAGGAAAGGCGCAGCTCTCGGCAGGGAAGCAGCCAAAGCGCGCCTCGCCGAGGAGCTGGCATTTCGCAGCAGCGTGTGGCGAGTGAAGAATCCGGCTGGTCGCCCGTGGGCTGGGCTGTGCCCGCCGGGGGGCTCCGCCGGGCTCCGGAGCACGGGGAAAAGCCTCTGGCACACGGAGGATTCGGGGGCAAACCCCGCTCCGCCGCGGGGGCGGATGCTGTGCACCCCTGAGATTCCCGGGTTTGCCGGGATTCACACCAAAACACCGCAGCCAGGCGGGTCCCTGCACGGGACAGGAGCCACGGGGTGCTCGGAGTGCCCCTCACCTGTGCCCCTCACCTGTGCCCACACAGCCGCAGTGACACAGAGCGGCTGCCACGGCCACGTCCCGCTGCCGGGGGGGACCGAGCCCAGCCGCCCCCGCCACCACGTCTGTCACCGCCACCGCCTCTGCCACCACACGGAGCCCCCCGGCCGAGCAGGTGCGGCTGCGCTCCCCCACTTCCTTTGCCATGATCATAAAAGCAGCTCTAGCACTGCTAAATTAAAGCGTTGTTACTAATTAAAGCTTTCAGAGCCTAATAACTAATGCCATTATTCGGCTTGGAGGTGCCCCGCCAGAGAGGGCAGTCCCTCCTCCCCGCCCCCCAGCATCTGTGGCATCTGCCCGGTGCTCAGGGGACACCTTTGTCCCCGCGGCAGGATGTGACCCACGGCCTTGGCCGTGCACCCAGGACAGGGCTGAGCCCCAGAGCCACCGCGCAGGGGCCGGACCCCCCTGGTCCGCCCAGGGTGAGCAGCCCCCGAGCCTCCCGCTGAGCCCCAGGTCACCTCCCTCACCCCGCACACCGATGGCACCGGTGGCACTGAGAGCAGCGGGGGCGCGGCGATGGGCAGGGCGGGGTCCCCCTGCAGTGACAGGGCAGAGCTGGGACTTTGAAACTCCAAGCTTTATTGAGTCGCTTCGGCAGCGCGGGCATCACACGGGGGGAGGCGGGAGGCGCGGCCGCGGGGGCGCAGCGGCGGCCGGGGGAACGCTTGCTCCGCTCCCCGCGCCCCGGCACGGGCCGGGGGCTTTAGTTGGTGGGGTGGTAGGCACCGCGCTGGTGCCACTGCATGTCCCGGATGCGCCTGACCGACTGGATCTGGGGGTGCTGAGCGCCGAAGTCTGAGCTGTCCTTGTAGTCCCCCTTTTCAAACAGGTACTGGTAGCCCCGGTAGCCAGGGTACTGGTATCCCACCCACCTGGCAAGGCAAGCGGAGGTGTTGGGGTCACACAACACGCAGCCATCCCCCGGCAGAGCCCGGCCCGGCCCCGCGGGGATGCTCCGGTACCGCCCGGGACCCGCCCCGCCGGCCCGGTACTCACGTGCCGCTCTGCACCCGCACGGACGAGACCTTCTCCTGGTAGCCGTGCGCGTGGAAGCTGGGCACATCGTCGTCTATGATTTCGATCTTCTTGCCGGTGAAGCTGGGGTTTTCATACAGCACGATCTTGTGCTCCTGGCTGTCCTGCAGCCGGCAGAGCAGAGACGGGGCTCAGCGGCGGCCGGGCCCGCGGGGCTGGGCAGGGGGGCAGAGCCCGGGGCTGGGGGGAAACCGGGGCCGGCACCGTGTGCGGCCGCTCCCGGCGATGCCGGGGGCGCTCCGCGTCCCTCCGTCCGGCTCGGAGAGCCGCTGCCTGCGCGGGCACCGCCGGACTTACCGGCAGACCTCCTCCGCCCCGGGGTCACCTGCCACTGCCCCCGTCC
>VWZP01006976.1:148616-223022 GCA_013396995.1 Dicaeum eximium
CGGTCCGGAGTGCACCAGGATGGAGCCCACTTTGTCCACGCCGGCTTCCTTCAGGTTGGGGCAGGCCCCGCTGAGCTCATGGCAGCGGCCCTGGAAGTTCTCCTGCTCGAAGATGGCGATCTGGAACAGAGCAGGACCTCAGCACGGCCGTCACCCCTACCGCCACTCCGGGGCTGTCCCCGGCCACTGGGACAGCAGTCCAGACCTCTCACTCTCCCAAAACTGCACTCCAGAGGCTTTTAAGGAGCCTGCAAGTCCAAGCCACCGCTGCCATCCCTGTGAGGATGCAGGGCTCACCCACAGGGCCCTGCCAGCCCTGTCCCAGTGCCCCGGTGCTCCTGGCAGAGCGGTGCCCACGCTCACAGCGGGCATCAAACACCTGAGGGACTCGGGCTGTGGCTGGAGCACCGCAGCCACCAGAGGGACACGGCGACCCAGACAGCCGGGGACAGCTCGGGGACAGCCCCGGGGCTCCCAGCTCAGCACAGGTCTCAGCGGGGTGGGGACAGACCCGCTGTGCATGCAGCGGCGGTGGGAGAGCAGCACTCGGTCTGTTCCCAGCCGCTCCACCTGCACCGAGGCTGCGGGATGCCAAAAAAATCCAATCCCATTCCTCATCCCCTCGTCCAGCTGCGAACAGCTCAGCAGCGCTGCCGAACGCGCTTGGCACCAGCCGGGGGTGCTGGGGGTGCTGGCGAGGGGAGCTCAGCTGCTCCCAGCCCTGCCTCCGGACATGATTTGGGCACCCGGAGGGGCTGAGCGTGCCCAGGGCTGGGCAGACTCCCACTGACCTTGGAGCCGGCTTGCTGCTGCTTGGAGGCTGGCATCTGGTGCTCGGAAGCCATCATCAGCTGGGTTGTCTGCTGCCTTGGGAGGGAAACTCAGCACGTTAAATTCTGCCCCTGAGGACACGCTGGGACCGTGCTCAGAGCCCCGTGTCCGTGCCCCGTGTCCGTGCCCCGTGTCCGTGCCCCCGTTTGTACCCTGCAGTTTGCCCAGGGAAGGGGATGTTGGGACCAGGGCGTGCAGCACGATGGGCTCGGGTTGGGGTTGCCAGGGACAAATTCTGCTGAGGGCTGCTCAGCATCCCAAACCTGCCCAGGCTCGGAGCACGGGCAATGGTCCTGGGGACCTGCCCGGGGTCTCCAGCACAGGGAACTGTGAGCCCGGGGAATTCCTGAACCATTCCCAGTGAGCCCAGGCCCTGTGGTTGAGGATTTCCTGCTGTCCCTGTCCAGCAGGTAACAGCTGAGCGTCCCGGCCCCACGCGGGTGCTGGAAGGGGATGGAGAGAAGCACCGGGGCCCCGAGGAGCCTGTGCCCAGCCCTCCTGCCGCTCCTTGGAAGGAGCCCCGTCCTCAAGCCCAGAGGGATCCTCGGTATCTGAGCAGCTCCAAACCAGGTGAAAACTCATTTCTGACAAAAGAGATGGAGCCGTGGCCGGGCGGTGATATCCTGCTTTGGGCTGGGGACGGGACTGTCCCCGGCTCGGCCGCTGCGTGCCCACACCCCGCTGGCACCGGGAAGGGACCCCGGCCCCGGGGACCGGGAGGAGGCTACGGCAAAAGAGAGGACAATAAATAGCAAAGTCTTACCAGTTATACCAGTACCCGCTTGAGCCAGTGAAGGGCTGGAGCCGGGAGGTGGAATTTATACCGAGCTGCAGCAGAGAGGTGCCAAAACTATTTACAAAATAGTTAAAGCCTGATTCAAAGCGAGAATGCTGGATTAAACCCCAATGAAAACCAGGGTCAGCTGATCCGCCGCAGCCTTTGTCTGCCCGAGCGCCAAGCCCGAGTTATTTCATTACCTGTCACATTCGAGTCACCCGCTTTGTCGGGTTGGTGGCGAGGAGATTTGGAGTTTGCAAGCATCAGCCGAACGCGTGCCAAGAGCCGGGGCGGGCCTGGCCAACAAAGCCCCGCCAGCCCCGCTTCGGGCGATTCGGGGCCAGGGACTGATCCCCCCGCCAGCCCGGCAGCCGGCCCTGCTGAGCTCGGCTCTTTCCAAGCGCGATAAAACGCCTCAAAGCGCCGGGGCACGTCTGGCTCTGCCCGTCTGCAGCCGCCGAGGGAGCGCCCGCGGCCGTGCCAGCACCGGGGGCACCGCGGAGCCGCTCCCGACACCGGCCCGGGGCTCCCGGGGCTCGGGGGTGCGCAGGGGCTGCGGCCGAGCATAGGGCACTCGAGTGTTGGGCTCCTCCCGCCTTACCCCCGCCCTTTTGGGGTCTCTGAGAAGCACCCCAGCCCCACGGGTGGTGGGAGCAGCAGGACAGGGACCCCTCTGTGGCACCAGGACAAAGCTGGCGTCACGCGGGTCGCACACGTCCCCATGGCTGGGATGTGCCTGGATGGGCAGCGCAGGCAGGGCTGGGCTGGGGGGCGAGGGCAGAGCAGAGCCCCTTTGGTGGCATTGTCCCAGCAGCTGAGGCAGGAGCTGAGCAGGGCTGGGGGCGGCAGCACAGGAGGTTTCACGGAGGGGGGACATTGTCAGACCCCCTGGGTGCTGTGCAGCACCCACAGCCCCCTCCAGAGGAGCTGGATTGCCCCTGTCACCCCAGCAAGTGTCACCCAGCACGAACAGACCCCACACTGCCCCTTCCCCCATGCAGCACCTCCCGAGGGTCCCACAGCAGGTGATGGGCTGCAGCCCCCCCAGGGTCACCTCTGCCCCATCCCCTGCCCCAGGATGGCTGCACACAGGGTCACCCACAGGGTGTTGTCACCAGAGCCTACCCTGGTAGTGACATGGGGCTGGGGAGGGGTCAGTTCCCGGGGTCTGCAGCTGCCCTGGCTCCAGGGTTTGGGTTTCCAGGGCCAGGGGGGCCAGGGTGACCTTGTAGCTCTGCAAGGAACCCATCAGGCCATGGACAGGCCAGGGGGTGATCCAGCATTTCCAGCATTCCCAGCCCTGGAGTCCTTTCTTGCCTGTGTCTCCTGCTGCAGCCCCACAGATGGAGCCAGCACTGCCCTCCCCATCCCCTGGGTTTATCCTTTCAGGTCCTGAGCCCTCAAGGCCGTGTCCCAGGTCCCAGGGCACTGCAGCCACATCCCATCCCCTCAGCCCCTCAGCCAGGGGCTGCCACTGTGCTCAGCGTGGCTCCTGTGATCCCCTCCCGTGGCTCTGCTGGGCTGGATTTGGCTCATCCCAGTCCCGGCCGTGGCAGCTCCATGGACTGTTCTGGAAGCAGCTTCTCCCACTCGGGGCCAGGCACTCGCCTTTCACAGCCACAAACCCCCTCAAAAGCCCCGGGGGGTGCTCAGGGACCTGCACGAAGCCTTCGGGTGGACTCAAGCCCATCTCCCGTCTCTGCCCCAGCCCAGTGGGCTCCCAAATGTGGCCACGGTGGCCCTGGGGAAGGGCAGTGCCAGGACAGCTCAGTGTCCCATCAGCACCCTGTGGCACCCCTGAGCGCCCCACCTCTGCCCCCAGAACAGCTCCCCCACGTCAGAGCTCATTCCCATGGGAGAAACCACCCCAAGACTGTGGGAAACTTCCTTGGGGACAGCCTGGAGACCCTGCAGGACGCTGAGGCTGGGCAGAGCCACCTCCCCATGGGATGAGCCCCCCTTGGAGTGCACAGGGCCTGGCACGACCCAGGGCTGGCCACTCTGCACATTCCCCGGGCCCCTCCCTGCCCCGGGACTGGCCACCAGCCCTGGGAGCGGGCAGGAGGTGCTGTGAAAAGGGACAGAGCCACTGGAAAAACCCTGACGCGGCAGCACCGGGGGTTATTTTTGGAAAGCTGCAGCCTTTATGTAACACTGCAAACACCGGCACTTCTCCCTCTGCCCTGTGCGGGGGGTGCTGGGCACGGCCATGGCGCCATCCCCATCCCCATCCCCATCCCCATCCCCGACCTCCCCCAGCCCAGGACCAGGCAGGCCCCGGCAGCCTCCAGCTCAGAGCTTTATTGAGGATTTTGCACAAAAACACCACGGTCACGGCAGCAGCCGGGGGAGCCGCGAGCGGCCCCGGCGGGGTCCGGGTCCCTCAGCTGTTCTCGAAGCAGCCCCGCTGGTGCCACTGCTGGTCCCGCACGCGGCGCACGGACTGGATCAGGGGCTGGTTGGCGTCCCACTCGTTCCAGTGCCGGTACTCGCCCTTCTCGAAGACGTGCTGGCGGCCCCGGTAGCCGGGGTACTCGTAGCCCACCCACCTGCGGGGAGCGAGGTGGAGCTCAGCAGTGCCCACCCCGCACCCACACATGCCCTGGGGCAGGGGAGGTGTCCCCGTCCCCATCCCCGTCCCCATCCCAGTGCCCGTGTCTCTGCCTGCCACAGCCGGTGATGCTGCCAGGGGCCACTCCTGTGTCACCAAGTGCCACCGCACAGGCTGCAGCGCCCAGGTGGCAAAAGCCGTGTGCCAGGAGGGAATGGAGAATCCATGGAGAAGGGACCACAGCTCCACTGCTCGGCTGGTGGGTTAGGGCAAGGAGCCATCATCCAGCCCCTGCCATGGTCCCTGTTACTCCCTGTGGGCCAGGGAAAAGGTGGCAGCAAGGAGGAAACAAGGGACATGACGGGCATGAGCAGCACCATGGGAGCAGCTGCCCCACTGCCAGCACCCTGGGGGGACCAACCACAGTGCCACGGACAGGAGCCTGTTGGGGTGTCCCCTGTGTCCCATCTTACGTTCCATTCAGGGCCTTGACACTGGCCACCCGGTCCTGGAAGCCGTGGGCCCAGAGGCTGGGCACGTCGTCATCCACGATCTCCATCTTCCGCCCGGTGTACCCCGCGTTCTCAAACAGGTGGATCTTGTGGTCGGCGCTGTCCTGGGGGAAAGGGCGGGTCAGGGGCTGGCCCTGCTGGTCCCCAAGTGTGGGGCCACCCCAGCACAGCCCTACTCACAATCTGGAGGGGCCGGATGGACATCAGGCTGTCGCTGCTGTGGCTGTTGGACCAGGAGTCCCAGCGGGGGTAGTCGCCCTTCTCCAGCACGAACTGCTCCCCGGCGTAGGCCTGGCGCTCGAAGCCCAGCCACCTGCAGGACCCTGGGTCAGGGGGATGCTCTCCCTGCCACCCCTGGGGCTGCTCCATCTTCCCCACCCCAGACTTACGGGCCAGACTCCACCTGGATGGAGCCCACCTTCTCCATCTCCTTCTCAGCGATGTTGGGGAGCTCCTCTGTCAGCTCACACCTTTTCCCCTGGAAATTCTCCAGCTCGTAGATGGTGATCTAAGGTGGGGAGAGATGCTGTCAGCCAGCACAGTGGGGGAACACCCCAGGAAATGGGGGCAGCAGTGATCAAAGGGCTCTGGCCGTGTCCCTCCATGCTGAGCCGATGTCACTCCTCGCCCGGCAGAGCCGGGTCCTGACAGTGCCTCGGCCCAGACAGAGCTCTGGCCAAGGATGTTTGGTAAAGCACAAGCTGGAATTCTGTCCATGACAGGCTGAAAACCAGCTCAAACACATCACTGGAAACACTGCAGGTTTGGGCTAAGAGAATTCCTGAGCCATGGGCTGCCTCTCCTACGCCCAGCCTGGTCATTGCCCATCATTTCCTATCCCTGCTCCCTCCAGATCCAGCCATCCCCTTGACCTGGCCTGGCCCAAGCTCTTTGTTCAGTGTTTCCTTCTAAGCCCTGCCAGGTGCAGACCCCCCAATACCCCCCCAGGTTGCCCTGCTTCAGCAGAGCCCCAAGGCTGAGCTGCAGGATGGGTTAGAGCCAGTCCCAGTGGCCAGAGCGTGGCACAGAGCAGGGCCCAGGGTGCCCAGCACCATTCAGGGACCAGGAGGGTCAGTGGGGTGACCAGGCACCCCCTGGCACTGTCCCAGAGGGGTCCCAGCTGCAATACCTGAACTTGGGACAAGGGCAGAGCCTCCTCCACACACCACATAATGGAGGGCTCAAGGGACAGAGGTGACACTCAGGTTCCTCAGGAGCCTCTGTGCACCCAGAGCAATAAACAGCCCCAGCTCTTGGCCACCCCCTCTCCCAATGGCAGGATCTGCTCCCACCTCCAGCCTTCCCTGTTCAGGAGCAGCTTTGTGGGAAGCTCTGCACCGACCGCATCCTCTCCAGGTGATTTACCTCCAGCCAACCTACGAGCTGAATCCAAACCTACAAACACACCTGGGGAGTTTCAGTGCCAGGGCCCACAGCCGATCCCGGGATGCTTCTTTTCCTGGATTAAATCCCTGGGCAGCTGCACACCAGCCTGGCCAGCCCATGTCCTTGACAGCCACGCAGGCAGGGAGCAGCGTCCCTCCTGCCAGGCACCGGCAGCACATCCCCAGCCCCAGCCCCTTCCCATGTGCTCTCAGCACCAGAGTGGGGCCAGCACCCACTGCTGCTGTGGGAGAGCTGGAGGCCACTCCTGTCCCCAACCCCTCCTGCAGTGCTGGCGCTGGTTCCAGCCTGGCCTGTGCACGCTGCACCCCACGGCTCCACCCAGCACCCACTGCTGTCCCCAGTACACCCCAGTACACCCCAGTATAGCCCAGTATACCTTGTAGTTGGCACCTCTCTCGCCAGCACCCTCCCCAGTCGCCATCTGCTCGGGGGGACTTTGCTGCTCGGTCATTGTGCCTGGAAAACCCAAATTGCCGGAGGTTAAGGCGGGAGGCACCGGGATCTCAGCTGATAATGAAACACTGAGGATGAACTGGCACGGGAACAGGCAGCACAGGTTAGCACAGACCCCCACAGCAGCTGTAAATCCCCAGGATGTCCAGGCTAGCAGCAAGCTCCGTTATCCATCCTCCTTTCCCTGCTGCACACGGGTCCCAAATCCTCACCCAGGCTCCCGCAGGACTGAACTGAGCCACGTCCCAAGTGGCACAGAGCCCTCTGCCCAGGGCAGCTCGCCCAGCTGCCACTGAACTCCCACCTCACAGCCCGGCCTTGGCTCCCAGCAGGAATTTGTCAGCTTCCAGCTGCTGACATCTTTCCCCACGACATAAACCTGACACCCCTCCCTTGTTCCAGCATCCCAGGGGACACCAAACCCGGCAGCTGGAGCTGCTGCTGCCGCCTTGGCCGGGGGGGATGGTGGTGAGAGCCTCCTCCTCTCTCTCCAGGAACATCCAAAAACTCCTCAAACATTGGAACGCGCCTTCCCCGGCCACGCCACGCCAGCAAGGGGCTTAAGAGACGAATAAAGGAGTTTGACCAACGTCCTGAATCAAACCCTGCAGCTCCACTTCTCGCCACGCAAGAGCCAAACCCTCCTGTGGGGGTCACCTCACGTGGGACACACAAATTCCCTGTGGGAGCCCCTCCAGAGCCGCCGGTACCTCTCGCTGTGGTTCCGCTGTGCCGGGCGGCGCGGGCAGCCCCGCTATTTATGGGTGGCTTCTGAACAGAGCAGCAGAATTCCCCGAGCGCTGATACAGCAGCTGCGTCCACGGAATTCCATCCATGAGATTTCACCTCAATAGCGCGGGAGCGCAGCGAGCCATGGAAACGTCATTCGGATTTCTCCCGGCCACCCCTCGGACACGGGCCGCTCGATTTACAGAAGATTAACGTGGAAATTCACATCAGCACGTTCACGCCGCTTCTTGCCAGGTTCTCTGGAAACCTCTGCCATCAGCAGTTCACGGGAGGGTTTAGCCTGGAAACCGAGCGCAGTGCGAAGCAAAAACCGGGCAAAATATCCCCGTTTGTGAGGGCTGCAGAGCGAGGGGCGAGGGTCGGCTCCGGGAGCTCCATGGGAAGCTGGAACAGCTCAGGATTGCCAGATTGGTGTTCTTGCTTTAGGTTTGGCCTTAAGCAGGTTCTCTCCATCGAGTCCCTTTTTTCTGCCCCCAGCCCGGCTCCCTCCCTGGCATTTCCCAGGATCAGGCTGGGGGCACGCCCTGGGGTGGGTGACAGGGGTTTGTCCATCTCCACAGGCACAGGATGATGTAAGGGGGAGCACAGCCCTTCCTCACCAGGCACCAAACTGGGAGCATTTCACTCTGCTGGTAGCAGGCCTGACTGCCTCTTCACCTTTCAGAGTCCCTTCAGACCCAAACCATCCTGGTTCCTTAGGGAGCTTTTCATTCAGCTGCACGTCCCCATTTACTACGGCCCTGCAGGTTTTTCTGCCTGCTCTGAGTGTGGCTTATCTTGAAACCAAGAACTACCCGTGAAACCTTCACTGGAATTGCCAGAAAAGTGAATCCCCCGGGCCAGGCTGGACAAACTGAATGGGAAAGGGATGAAAACCTCTCCTGTTGTAGATGTTAGAATGAGGCACTTCAGCCCCATCCCATCCCTGGCCTCTCTGGGTGATGCTCCAGGTCTGGATCCATGAGGTGTCTCCAGCTGACTCTTCCTCACTCTGCCCATCCTGTGGTTCCTGATGAAGATTTGCTGTCCCCATCAGAGCTCTGCCACAGGTGCTACAGCTCCAAGAGGCACAGCCTGAGGGATGGATTCATTTCTATCTTACCAAACACAACATCATCTGACCTCAACAAATCAGAAACACAGAATTTCTCGTGCCAGTCCCTTCCTTCCAAGCATTCCCATTCACTGAGCTCTGCCACGGCCACAGGACCCTGGATCTGCCTCTCCCAGCTCTCCACACTGACCAGGCAATTCCAAAAACGTGACAGAAGGGGCACTGGATCTCCTTGATGCCTCTCCCAAATCGACCTCAATTTCCTCTCACTGTCAGCCTCTTAAGTCCCTTTGAAAGATGACTGTTAGAAAAGATATTTTTTGTTAACACCTGGCAAAGCTAAACTGGAACTGTAACGGTACAGAACAAAATACAGAAGCCAGAATATCTTTATTCCCTAGGAAACTGTGTGATACAAGATTTCTATCTACGGATTTATTGTAACCCAGATTGACAGACTCTGTAAGGCTACGTGGAACAAGATAAAGCTTTATCTCCACAAGAGCTCCTTCAAAACCAGATTTGATACCATTTTGTTTAAGATGGAATGAGAAAAACCCATAAACCACCAGACCTTGGATCTCCTCCTCTGCCAATCCCACCAGAAGAACCGGAAGTTATTTCAGATGATATTTCTGCAATACATTTACTGAGTGAACAGGACAGCCATGGAACAGAGCTCAGGAAGGATCCCCACCCTCTCCACTCTCAGGGTGAGCAGAACTAGGCCTGGACTCTGCAGCCCCTGCCAGAACACCCCAAATCCCTTTAAAGCTCTGTGGAGGTGGTTTCACAGAATCACAGGATGGTTTGGGTTGGAAGGGACCTCACAGCTCATCTCATTCTGCCCCCCTGCTCCCCCAACCTTCCACTGGACCAGGTTGTCCAAGCCCTGTTCAACCTGGCCCCAAAAGCTTTCACCTCCTAGAAGTCCATCTTTAAAAGGAATTAAAGCAAATACCTGTTTTTCCTTCTCAGCACTGGGCTGAAAGGATGGATCCAACACTTCCCTCACTTGGCTGCAGCTGCTCTTGCACCAGGGAACTGCAGATGGTGACCTTGGGCTCACAGCTCTGTATTTCACTGGAATACTTTGTTCTTCCCCCAGAGCTGGCTTGGGGACAGCAGTGACAGCGCTGGGAACTCACCCCAGAGGTTCTGTACCTGGATACACCTCGTGAGGCAGAGGCACACCCTGTGGCAGCACCCCAAAAGTGCCCATCTCCCTCAAAACACACTATCCCTGCTGAAATCAGGGATTTGCTGCTCCAAACCTTTTCAAGGTCACACTTTGTACTACCAAATCTGCCCCACATGCATTTCAGTTTGCAGATAACTTGTTTGCAAACAAGGAACAGGGAGAAACAAACTTCTGTGGGAGTGAAAAGGGGATGGTGTGTGGGGGTTAAGCCCTATGGGAAGTCTGGGAATGTCAAAGGTTGGAGATGCAAACATTGTTTCCTTCTCTGCAGGAAGTGAAAGGCTCTGGTGGATGAGAACCAAATTGAAGCTTCAGAGATGTTAAAAAGGCGAATTTGCAAACAGACAAATAAAAAGGAAGAAATCCACCACTGGGAATTCCAATAAAAAGCAATGGAGCAGCCGTGCAAGTCCCTGACACGCCACCCAGAGCAAGGACTGCCGGGGATCACGAGAGGAGGGCAGTCAGGAAGTGTTCCTGAATTCCACAAAACACATCATCCCACCCTTAAAACCCAATATTGATGTGGCTTTTTAAGCAAGGACAAACAGCTGAGGAGCTGTGAGGGGAGAGACAAAGAAACTGCAGGGCCTCCATCACCTTCAGCATCACTTTTTGGACAAGAGCTGAACCTGCTCCAGAGCAGGATCCAGGAGAGAAGGAAGCAGCACATCTGAAGGAACCTTAGAGCTCACCTCCATCTCCAATAAACAGCAGGAAAAAGCACATAGCAACAAAAGTCAAAGCATAAAAAAATTCCAAGAAGCGTTATTTGGAATTAAAATAGAATTATATAAAGTGTATTACAGTCTGTTCTATCATTTAAGAAGTAATAACATATTTATATATCTTTTATTACAGAGCGATAACCCGAAGAGAAGGAAGTCGATATTTAATCCATGTACAATATAAAGAAATAACAGAGCAGAAAAAACACTTTCCCATTCAACAACATTCTAAAGATGCTCTTTAATTAGACATTTAAGCATTAAACATTTCTCAGTAGTAGGTTAAACTACTCAATACAGTAATTTCAGTGCATTGTCCAAGCAGACGTGGAAATGCAAACACATTCAAGGGCTGTGTGGAAACCTCGTGTCAATCCCCTCAGTTTCCTCAACACAAACAGTTACAGAATTTCTGGCCTAGACCAAGAACCAGTAAATCCTCCAACTGCTGGGAATGCAACACTGTCACCTGTGGAAGTGGAAAAGCAGCCTGTGTGAATGTTCCTGTGAGCAGGGACTTGCCTGATTTCTGGATGTGGGAACAGCCACTGTCACCCTCCCCACCTGGCCCAGGTGAGTGTCACACGTGGGACACACCCATGGAGCCCTTGGGTGCTGCCACAGGAATATACCCAAAAAAACACGCCAAGAGTCACCTTTTCCACCATCAAATACAGGAGAGGGAAGGAAATCTGTGCAAGGTTTTAAAAGGAGCTGGTCAATGGTGGTGGCTGCACTGACATGGCCCATCCCCAAATTCCATGGGGATGCTCTGTGGGGAGCAGAGGGGCTGCCAAACTAACAGTGGCAACAGCTCCCATGAGAAACAGGGCAAAGCAACAGGGAAAAGACTTTGACATCAGACAGACGTCTCCAGCTCATCTCCAGGGAGCTGCCACCGGAACAAAATCCGGGAGCGAGAGATGTGCAGATGGGACTTGTCTCCTGCCATCCTGCTGCTATTTTCTGCAGACTGGGACTGCAAATCCCCCCCTGTGACTCCTCCATGAGGTGAATTGGCACATGGTTTTGGCAGCTCCAAGCCTGACAGACAGCAGCCCGGGCAGCCCCACGGGAGCCGCGCTCCCGAAACGCTGATTGGGAAAAAAGACAAAAGGAAAAGGAGCTGAAGTGCTGGTGCTTTATGGTTTGTATCCAGAGGAGCCCCTCAGCAGGACGTGGGGAGTGCAGCCCAAGGAGCTCTGCCAGGTGAGGAGAGCTCTCCACTCTCCTCTTCCACGTTTTCCTGGTGGAGCCTGAGGAACACCTGGAATCACCTCCCTCCCTTGGGCTACTACACTTTTAAAGGTTACTGAAAGAGCACTTATCTGGGGCAAGAATTGAGTCTGTCTTCCATGGCCATGGTGGTTGGTGTTTCAGAATGAGTGTCCAGAGACAGGGAATAGCTGAGAATTAGGGATACCCAAACACCCGTGTGGTCCAGGAGATCTCTACTCCGCTATCAGCACATCTTGCCAAAGGAAAGACAGGAAATCATCTGAGAAACTGAAGATCACATTTAGGTTATCCCACAAAATCAGCATAAAAATAAAAACTTAAACCTGGTATTTACAGATTAACAAATAAAAATATGAAGTGGGACTATCTGAACTGCTATTAAAGTGACATTCAACAATTAACTGGAACCCTGATATGAGTGTAACATCCTCCCTCTTCCCTTCCTTTTTTGTTATAAAAACAGTATTTACATATTTTTATTTTTTTTTAAAGAGAACTGGTTGACATTATTGCTTGATCCTTTTTAGGAAAGACATTCCAATGAAGCAATTATTCCACATGCTGACAAAACACAGAATATACCACTTCAAGAGTGACAAAAGTTAACATTTGTTCATCCAAAAATTATCTCCATCTGCCAGGTCAGCAGATCACATGTAAATACAAGCCAATCAAAAATACATTTTACAAAAAATAATCAAGTTTCCTTTTTCAATATGGCAGTAAACATGATTTGTTCTTCCACTCTCACCTTCCACAAATTTCATTCTAAACAGGAGCTTACTATTTGTTCACAAAAAAAAAAACCCAACGAAAAAAAAAAGATAAATTTGATTAAAATTATTATTTTCATAAACAAACACAAAGCTCAGCCAGACACATCTCCCAGAGGTGAACACCTACAGAGTCTGCTCCACACAAGGGCAGTTCCCTGGATCACAGCACTCCCACATCTCTCTGTTTTCCAAGACTTTCTGAAGTGCTAACTGTGACCCAGGGGGGGTTCTCCTGGCAGGCAGGTCTGAAGTGCCACTGTCCCCCCAACCTGACAGACACAGCTTTGTATTTGACTATGAACTGAAGCAGCTTTTCTCCACAAAACAGGAAGGCACCATGCACAGAGCAGTTGAGGCAGGAAGCAAACAGCAGCAACATGACATGGGGGTTTAGGTTCAGATGAGTTAAGGCTTCTGTTAATAAACTTCTTTATCTTCTCCTAGTTAGAATCACTGTCTGGAAAAGAAACAGAAGGAAGGGTGTGATATGGTCAGGCAGCTGGAATAGGAACCCATTAAAATGTGTTTTCTGTTGTAGTGCCACCTTGGTTGTGTCTATTTAATGCATTAAATGCTTAAGAGACACCCAGAATTGTGCTGAAACCACACAAAGCTTTCCAACTTTGGGAAATCCCAACGGAGTGAGGGTTATGGAAACCAAATTATGTGCAGAGAATCAGTGGAAGTGTGGCTGGGAGTGGAGGGGCACCAGTCCCCTGGTGCACAGGGCAGGGGAAGGGCAGTGTTGGTGGGGCCACAGTGGTGACACCAACACATCAAAGGAAATGTGAGTTTGTCACTGCACACCTGCACGCAGCAAAGCCTCCCTTCCAACCCAAGTACCTTTTCAAACCTGATTCTCATAATGGCTCTGTCTCTTCTTTGATTTCAGCTCTTTCAGCCACTGAGGAGACTTTTCTTCCGACCTAAGAGATATTAAAAAAATACTCTTTATTCTTTCATTATGAAAACTCCCGACAGAAATAACAACAACAAAAAAGGAAAGTACAGCTTGTTGCATTATTTTTTCCTTCCACCAAGAAGAACATCAGGCTTTTCCTGGTGCTGGGATTCTCTCACCTGTCCTCCTTTTCCACACTGGAGGGCAGCACTCTGCTGCCGGGAGTGCCGAGCTGTGCTTTGGGGGATTTGAAGAGCTGAGCAGAGCCGATGTCACCAGTGCTCTCAGACTCCTGTCTTTTCCGCAGCTGGGCCTAAATATAAAAACAAACAAAAGGGTCCTTTTAAGCCGGCATCCAGGCTTTCTTTTTTTTAATGCAGAACGGATCACTCCAGATTTATAAAAACAAGAAAATTCCCTGAACTGAGTGAGGGAATAAAAGTCCTTATAAAGCACCTGCAGCTACTGAACTTATCTCCCACCTACTGGGCTCTGCCTGAGCTCACCTTGAGAACAGAGTGATCCATCCCTGGGAACACGGGCAGTCTCTGGGCTTGCACAGAAGATGACCTCGGAGTGTGCTGGATCTTGTCTTCCTCCTCAGAATCGTCCTGTTGCATAGTTTTCTTCTCTTCTAATTAATTGTTTAAAAAAAAAAATGCAGGGGGGAAACCATGAGCTGGCCTTTCATCTCTGCCTTGTTCAACACCTCTTCCTGCACTCAAGCAGGAATGAAGGGCAGTATTTAAAAAATGCCTTTTACAAACTCCTGCCCTTGGCACCTAGGCTGACCACAACCAATAATTCCAGGTAGCTGAGGGGTTACCTGTGGAATCTTTGAACATCCAGCCATTATCTGGTTCTTCTGTCAAGGAAAACCTGTTCTCCAGGTCCAGCCCTCTGCTCCTGCGCAGCGAGTGCGACGCGGGCGCCCGGCACCGGCGCTTCTTGCTCAGCTGCACCCGAGTCTTCAGAGCACTGGAGTCCAGGACAGCTGTGTGCTGGAGAAACACAGACCTGGGAATGAGCCCCACCTCCTCCACAGGGAAATCTCAACCCACTTGATTGCATTCACCAATTAAAATAGGTATTTGCCCGGTTGCTACTGTTGTAGTCACTTAAAATCATACTAAAGAGAGCGTATGATGAAGACATGGTACTTCGTGGCTAACTGGGTATTCTTTTGATCTCTCGAGGCTGTGGATACCTGAGTTGCATGAGTAATTTGCACTAAATTAATACAAAAAAATAACTGTAATAATGAGGAATTTAGTTCCTAAAGTAGTAGAGCCAGTAGCAGCCCAAGACAAACCCTGAGACTGAGATTTAACACAAAATTCCCTTGGAGTGTCGAGCTGCAGCTTCCCTGTCAGCCACAAACACTTGAAGCCATTCACCAGCAACAAGGACACTCCAAGTTTAGTGTCACAGCATTCAGAAAACTTCTGTGATCAGTCATTTCCAATACATCCAATAAGCAGTAACAGTTACAGAGCAAAGTAAGGAGCTGTATTTTATTTACTTGCTTAAAGCAATGTGCTGTTACAGATTTGCCTGTAACCACCAAATATCCCTGAGCCTCCCCTTCTCCAGAAGATGTAGGTTTGCTCCTTTTTTCAAAAGATTTCAGGTCAGGAATAAACTACTCATCACACAGCATTCACCAGCTGCACTTAGAGCTATTAATGTTTTACAAAGACACCTTTAGTGGTCCAAGGACAAAAAAAAAATCTTCTGGAAGTGTTCAAACACTGTGTGGATGTGGCACTTGGGGGCATGGTGGTGGTGGCCTTGGCAGTGCTGGGGGAACAGCTGGACTCTATGATCTTAGAGGGCTTTTCCAAACTAAACAAAGTTCTTGCAGCACTAGACCTCAGTAACTGTGTATGGCCAGAAACTCCTGATCTTACAACTGCAAGGTTCTTCAATATAAAAAAAATCCTTTAAAATGCAACTCTGAGCTACTATGGAAAGAAACCAATTGTAAATAAGAAAAATATTAGTGAAGGCCTTTACAGCCTTAAATCTGCATGGCTCACAGCACAGCAGTCACTGGCTCTTTGTGTTATTTAATTATGCTTCCAATATTCTTCCCTGGAAGTGTCCAAGGCCAGGTTGGATGGGGCTTGGAGAAATCTGGCCTAGTGGAAAGTGTCCCTGGCCATGGCAGGGGGTGGAACTGAATGAGCTTTAAGTTCCCTTCCAACCCAAACCAGTTTGGGATTCCATGACTGATTATCCAAGGCCAGCAGCTTTATGGAATCTCTCAGAACCTAAACACCACAGAGACTTAGAAGAACTCTGTAGTTTTGATCCTGAACTTTTCAGGCAGGAAAGCAGCTGGCAAAATTCAGTGTGGGAAAGGCAGGGCAAAACTGGTTGCAAAGTTCCCAGAAGGAATTTCTTTGCAGGGCTTAGCTGAGCAAACACACAACTTACATCAATGAAGGAGAAATAACTGCTCTTGTCCTCAGGGAGAGTGTCCCCTGCAGGAGGCAAATCAGTGCCATCAGTGGAGTCCATGTCCGTGCTGGAACGGTCCAGGCTGGTGCTCCTTTGGTCTTTGGAGAAGTCATGGTGCTCAGCCAGGGAGGGTGGCTCTGTCTGCGAGGACGGGTGGCTGCCCGGGGGCTGCTTCCTCCCTGACACCACCTCATTGTCCAGGGAAGGAGATTCTCCCACAAAGCTGCAGATGAAGCAAATGGAATCTGTCAGACTTGACCTGCAAGGCCAGGCTGGATCACAGGTGGTCAGCAGGGGTTAAATAAAAGTGGAACAGAAAGTTTGAGTACCAGCAGCAGGGTGTGGATCCCTTCCACTGGCACAGCCCTCTCCCCTTGGATTCACAGTGTGTTGGGGATTGGGGTGTACTCCAGCCAGCCAGAGGATTTTTTCCTTCAGGAATGCTGGAGCTGAAGAGAGCTGGGCAGCAGGTGGCACCCTAAGGCAGGGCTCCATGGGCAGAGCTTCTGGTGCCTGGGGAAGGAGGGCAGCAGCTCCTGCTCCTCAGTGCTGGGATGCTCCCACTGTATTCCTACAATTCCTCCCGTGGCCTAGACGGACAGGAATGAGCTGCAGGTTCAGGACTGAAAGCTGGACACAGTTCTGTCTGCTTTTGTCACAAAGGCTGGAGTAGTCCTTGAAATAGGAAGAATCTACTGTCAGTAAAAATTGGGCTGTCTTACTTCTAATTCCCAGTTTGAAAAAACCAAAACCTAAATTATTTAGATCTGATTTTTTTTCTCCTCTTGATAGACGTCTTTTAACACTAGGCAGCATTTCTTGGGCACATACATAGGAAAACTGTTCTAAACCTAAAAAACCCATGTATATCTCAAAATATGCACATCTTTTAAGCAATAAACCTTAGTATTTGGTCCAGCAATCCCAGGAGGAAACCACTCAGGAGTTTACTGCTGGGTACCAGCATTCCATCAGCACCAGCACATGGTACAATGTCCAGTCTGGCAGGGCAGACACTGCCCAGAGGGTTTCCAGCACACAAGCAGAGGGAATGCTGCTTCCCTCCTTCACCAGTGGGCCCCAGGATAATTAAGAATGGCACTAATGAGCTCTGGGGGAAAGTTTTTGTCTGAGATTTTTGCTTCATATGACATTTGGTATCTGCAGCATTAGGCTTTAGAGCCACTGCAATATGGAAGAATGGAGAGGGGAGGGACAATCTGCAGGACCTTTCATGGAAATTAAAGCGTGTGTTGAAAGGATCCTGTTGGATTTGCACGTCCCCAAAAAGTCTCTTCCCTGCTACATCCCAGGGCTGCAGCTGATACAGTCCACTGAGGTTTTTAAAACTGAAATATCTGAGAGCAAGATGTGACAGAAATCCAGCTGAATTAGCACTGGTTGGTGGCTCCTCATTTCCAAACCTTCCCAACGGATTTTCCTTTGGAGTTTCTGCACAATTACAGCCCCATACACCAAGCCCTGTGGCACAGCTCATCCTCAAACGTGGGAAGAATGCCTGGAGTCCAAACCCTGTTATGTGCAGTGGATTCTTTCCAGTGAACAGCAAATTAGGGGGAAAATTCCCTTCAGAAAAATGGAATTGAAAACATATTTTCAGTTCTCATTACTGAGATATATCATGCACCCCTTTCTATTACTTCATTAAGATTTCAGGGTTGGTGAGCATATCCATGAGCTGCCCCTGATGCTCCACAGGTACATTTATAGACACTTCTCTGGGAAATCATCTCTCACGTGGAGCACACAAACCCAGCAGGATGGTTATCACAATGGGCAATAAACTGACAGCAATCCTCACTTTCAACTGCAATTAAATTTAATTAGTTTAAGCAAGACAGTGTATAAAGGCCATAAAGAAGGTGTTGCTTCAGCCTGTGAAATGAGGAGTCAGAGCTGCATGGCTCCACCATTTAAAACCAATTCCTTTCCTGTAAAAAACGAATAATTTTCCTTATGAAGACTGTTCTAACCTAAAAGAGTTTTCTATAGTGCCAAATTGAAAAAGCTTATTAAAGCACTTGAGAAAAATTAAAATAAAATCTTTTAGATAAGCTAAGAAAAATCCAATTAATGCCTTCGAAGTGGAGGAGATGGTTTAATCTCTGACCATCCCAAGGAATTACTGGTCAAAGTCCACTGCAACCAGCCCAGAGGAGCTCCTTACACTAATTCCAGCAGTGACTCAGCTCTAGAGGAAAATACTCCTCCTTTCACCTTCCAGAAGCTCATCTAGGAAAAGGACCATGTTCATCCTTTTGCCATGAAGTTATGGCTTTTGATTTTAAAATTCCCTTCCTCTCCCAGAGAAGTCACCATCCCTGGAAGTGTTCAAATGGCAAGCAGAGGTGGCACTGCTTGGTTTAATGGCCACAGTGGGGCTCAGGTGAAGGCTGGACTCTGATCTTGGAGGTCTTCTCCAACCTTAAGGACTCAGTGACCCCATGAAGATGAGCTCATTCACAGCAGCACTAATGGAACTCTCCCAAAATAACCCCTCCATGGCTCCAGTACTGGGAAATGCCCTGCACTGGAGGTTCCCCAGCACAGCAGGAGGCTGTGACACCGTTGGGTCCCCGCGGGATGTGACACCGTGGGGCTGGCAGCAGAAATGCTCCGAGGGAAGCGAGCCAGGCCAAACAGGAAAACTGAACCATCAACATCTCCTGCGAGTTCCTGCCTCCAGCTGGGGTGAGGAGGAGGCACCAAAGGCAGAGCCCTGCTCAGAGCACCCACAGCAACACGAGGAGAACGTCTGCACTGCTCATGGCAGGGACTTTATCCAAAATAAGCTGTTCAATATATTCCAGGAAGACTTCCATTATTTAAAAGTACATTAATCTCATTTCTCTTAAAGTGCCTGAATTAATACAGCAGTAATTCCCCTGCAATGAGCTGTAAGCCAAAATAAAGCAGAGCAATGGGGTGGCAAAATGCTGAAGAGTCTCCACACTGTCATCATTATACTGTAAAAAAGGGAAAACCTAAACATTTCTTGCAGTGCAAACAAAATTCCAGCACATGGGATTGAGTCCAATCCTTCAGTGAACCGGATTGTTTAGGTGGAGCTGTTCTAATCAGGATGGATGGATTGAAATAACTCTCCAGTGCTGTCTGCCCTGAAGCTGAGACAAGCACCTTTGTTAAGAAACTGATCTCAGAAATGTCTGTACCATCCTGGAATCCAAGTTAATTTTACAGCAGCCTGGCTGTCACTGTTGGCACCCCCTCGGCTGCTGAACCTTGAGCTGGTCGTTACCCTGATTTCATAAGCAATAAAATATTCCTAACACACAGTTCTCAAGTGCAGAACAAACCAAATGTAATTGACATTCATGTCTGCTGCAAGATCCCAACAAGTATGGCATTAAAAACCAGATAAAATGTGATTTTCATACCACACTGAGCAGACAGGATACAAGTTCAGGGTACATCAAGCTGTAATTTACACAACAGGTGTGGACTATAAAAAACCTCACACTTTGTGCTCTAGGTTTATTTCACTAAATCATTCTAAGAACAGAAAAGCATCAGCAATACTCAGTATCAGTTTCACTCAGCTGATATTCCATTTCATCCTCCACTTCACCACCAATAAAACACTCGAGCATCTGAGATGTGGGCATGGAGAGATGCACCCTGTGTCACCTCACCTGAGGCCCAGAGTCCCTGCTCCAGAGGGATTTTGCCCCTCTGCTATTCCAGAGTGATTCTGCCATTCAGCCCTCCTGGCAGTATTGTTGAAGGAATGGCAATGGCAGAAAATCAGATTTAAAACTAAAGAAAACAAATAGAAGAGTCCAAGAACAGGGCTTGGAGCAACCTGCTGTAGCAGAAAGCGTCCCACGGCCGAGAGTTGGAAAGAGATCATCTTTAAGGCCATTCCAGCATGAAATCATTCTGGGATTGTGGGATTGCAGCATTTCCCCTCGTCCCCGAGCTGAGCAGAGCCCTCACCTGTCGCTGCTGTGCCTCTGCTCGTTCCAGGTGCCGTACTGGCTGTCGGGCTCCTGCACCAGCGTGTCCGTGTCCTTCGCTCCCGGCGGCTGCCTGGAGAAGCATTTCCTCAGCTGGTCCTGCAACAAAACCTGCAGTCAGTGCTCCAGCCCCTGCCTGAGGGATTAGCAGGTTTTATTGGCAATAATGGTTGGAATCTGACAATTAAACTTGGCCGACTGGGAATGAACTTAAACACAAAGAACTGCTGCGAACTCTGAGCGACAACTCTCTGTGCAATAATTACAATTATTGCTTTCCTGGGCAAATAATGGCCTCCAGAGGTTGGAGCTGACTCCCTGGTTTCAGGAACTCCATGCTGCTTTAATATTAATATTGCTCTTATCTCAGGTTGCACAGAACTTCTCAAAACACCTCTGCATGCACAAGGAATTCTGCTGGGAATGATACTTCATCTCCTCAAGCACAGCAGGCAAACATCAACTCCACTGTTCTTTTCCTGGGTTTAATAAAATGATCCTTTTTTTTTCCCCCCCAAGCTTTCTTTGGAAGACATTCAAAACAAAATGCACAAATACATAAATAAATAAATAAGCACAGAGCCAGACACAAAAAGCCTTCTACAAACTGATGTAACATCCAAACCCAGTGCAGGACAGACCATGGTGGGTTTGCTTTGTTTCACTCTGACCTCTCCTCTCCTGACTGTTTTTATTCCATGGATCTGCTGCTTCCCTAGGAAGGAATGAGTGGATCCCAGGCCCTCACCTTTCCAGGGAGAGAAGCAGATCAGTGCTGGCACCCCAGATTTGCAGCACACCAGTGTCAATCCAGCCCTACAGTTGTGCTGAGTTATTCAGAGAGCTTCAAGAGTTCCTGAAACCTTACACTGGGAGCAGATAATTAACTGTTGGTCCCTTTCACCTTCATTACCCTGAACAAATACAAACATGGCTTTCAGCTCCAGATCAGTTTTGCTTATCAAGATTTTATCCGACAGCAAATTACATGGTTTTCCACCTGCCCTTGGAAAAATCCAAGGATTTTTCTCTCTTTGTAAGTACTCCCTGCCTCTGACCCACCGAACAGAACACGTTGCTGGGATTAGAACACATCTCCTCCTCTTCAGGCAGCACACATAAAGCAACAATAATTAATAAATCCCATATTTAATATGTATAACTCTTTCATATTATTGGGGGGAAAAGAGAGATTGCATGTTTACTTGTTTCCTTAATTTTGTACACCTAAAGAATGCTGCCTTAAGACTATAAAACCATTAAGGATAATTCAGCACTGCTGACACCTGGCCACTGAAGAAGTCCCACAACACTTCCAGCTCTCATAACCAGTTCTTATTTCCCAGTGGCCACAGCCACTCTCCAGCCATGTCGTGCTCTTTGCTGCTGACCAAGTGTTTGTGTTTTCATGCAAAGAAAACACAAAAGGCTCCACCATTTACTCCAACTATCAGCATGCACCTCAAAGTTAAAGACCAAGTTAAATTCTGTTTGCAACACTCAAGTAGAACGGGCTTGCTTTGTGAGTTACATGGAACACACGTTTCCTGCTTTTCATACTCCAGATGTTCCCACAGCCCCAGAATTCACTGGTTCTTACACTTTATACAATCATAGGATCTTTAAGGTTGGGAAAAAAACCTCAAAAAGATGGAGTCCAATCTGTCCTATATAGATATACAAAGAGAGATATGGATATGAATGCCTGGAGGCGAGTTAAGCTCTTACATTTCCCAGTCCATGCCAGGTACAAGATTCCAGACGTGAGCCAGGCACACGCTGCTTCCAACACAGGAGATAGTTTGCTATTTCCTAGAAACCTTTTCATTTCCTCCTGATTGGCTTGGCTGTATGTTTTGCCTTCCACAAATTCTCTCTGCAGCTTCCCAATCCCATGATTTGCTTCAGAGACTCCTGGGCTCAGCTCTCACCCAGTGGCCACGGCACCTTTGGCCGGTGGCTGCCCTTCTAGAAAGGCACTAACAAATACCAGTGCCTCTTCTCACTTCCCTCCCAACTGTCCATGCTCAGGGTTTGGTTTTTTTTTCCACCTTGATGCTTATTATGCATTTTTTCAATGCCAATCCCACATCATGAGTTACCCCACTCTTATAATCAATTTGTACTGTATTTTCCACTGGTTACAACTGAATCCCGCTACCTCTACACACGGCACCGGTTTATTTGCAATCACTCACACTGTTTCTACTAGAAATTAGAATAAAAAGCTTAGAAACAGGAACAGGAGCAGCAGAGAGGCAGCTTTTGTTGTGTTGCAGTGGTGAGCCCTTGTTTACACAGCGCTGAGTTATCGGGGCCGTGGGGGCTGTGCAGGAGGGGTGTGCACAGCCCAGATAACAACGGCCCAGCAGCCACAGGGGTCAAGTTTAGATGCAAAGACACCACTCCTGTGAAGGCTCAGTAAAACCTAACAGCATTTCACACTGCTGGCCAGAATGACACCATTAGCAGAGTTATTCCTGTGTGCTAAACCAAAACAAGCCTGAAAAAAGAAATAAAATTACTGCTTCTAAAGACATTGAGAAGTTAAGTTCAATACAACAAAAAAAGTCTAAATGTCAGGAATAAAACACTCCAAACTGTAGGAAATCTAGAGTTCTCTATGTTCTAAAGACTTTGTTATATTCAGAATCATTGTTTCATTTTGCTTCTGGAGGAAGCTGCTTATTTCAAGATGACTGTGTCCTTCTCCTTCAACATGTACTTTTTAAGGTGCCAAATGATTAACTGGAAAAAATAAATGCTCTCTAGGTACCAAGCACAAAAATAAGAAGTGGGAAGAGGAGCTGATCCTTTCCTTGACTGGTGGAGGAGGTGTTGCCTGGGGGCACCGAGAGCAGTGCAGAAAAGCAATTTATAGCCTGTGCAGCAGCTCGGAGGAGAGGGGGTGCTGAGGAAGGAAGTGACAACAAACCAGGAAGATTTTCCTTGCCAGAAGGTGATTACTAGCAAGAATGAAGGGTTTTAGCTTTTCTTTTGAAGATCTCTTTCCTATCATTGTCACCACACTCCTGAAAGACTCAAAGCAGTCAACACATGAAGGCAGGCAAGGTACAGACATTTCCTCCATAAAGAGAATATTCAGGAAACTGGAAAACAAATCATTCCAAAGGAAAAAGCAGTAAAGAGGGGTCTGGTATTTTTTTAGCACACAAGATAAACCCAAATTAGAACTTTTACAATTTATGATGACAGAAAAATCTCCCAAATCAAATAAAGCCCACGCCTGATCCAAGTTTCAAATGCTGTAATTCTCCAAGCTTTGATCTTTAACTTCCCAATTCTTACACCAGGAGCTAGGAAAAAAAAAATCTACTTAATTTTTCTATAAAATTAAGCAGCTGAGCTGTGTCCTGCTTTGCCTCTGGTTCTTCTAAAATGAGCCATTATGATTATGCCTCTTTCAGTCCTCCCTTGGAATTAAGCTGGGCTTGGCTACAGTCCAGGGCCGATTACTCCTGCAATTTCCCGTTCCTGAGAACGATGCACATACAACATTGGTCCCACCAGCCCCAAAACTACCCCTAACTCTAGGTCAATGCAGACATTTATATGCAAAACCCTCCTGCACTGATGGGAAATGAAGACCTGGCACAGGAGGAACACCAGCTCTGAGAGATCTCCTGAGTCAGAAGCTGCACAGACAGTTTCAAAAATATCTTTGTTTGCCAAGGAGCCCGAGACATCAGCCAGCCAAAGTGACAGCCCACAGCTTGAGTGTGAACGTTCAGAGCTAAATTCCACTGGCATGGGTTGGGTATGAAGAGAAACTGCACAATGGAAGGAAGTTTTGACCATCTGCCTTGTTAATACACAACTCAGAGAAAAAATGGTGCTGATTTCTTGAGAAGGGCTGGTTTTTCTTTTTTTTCTTTTTTTTCCATCTTCACTGCTCATCGCTTCAATTAAAGAAGCAAAAAATGTGGTCAAATTGCCCCTTAAGTGTGACATCACACATCATTTTAGCAGAGCTCACAAGTCCTAACAAATCCCAAAAAGTATTCCAGCTGTTCCCCTGCAGCATGCCAAGAAGACAGTGATAGACCCCCACTTCTTCTTATTTTAGGATATTATTTTGTAGTTGACTCTGCTTTGAATGGGATGCTTGAGCTCCAGAGGTCCTTTATAACCTTAATTATTCTACAGTTATTCTAAGGACTAAGAGGCAAATTATATATTTTGGAGCACTGGAAGAATTATCAGAACATAACATCAGATTGCAACCAGCCAACACTGAAAACCCCACCACAATAAGAGGGCCTATGGGTCACAGCCCAGGATTTTAATTTGGAAGTACACAAATGCCAAGACAGCAAGTGGGAAAAGGATCCCAGGATTTCCATCTGTACTTACTATCCATCCAATGAATGCTGCCCATAAGGAATAAGTCATGGCTCCAGCTCCTCTTAATTCCCAGCAATCAGGTGGGATTCAGACTGGTGAGATCAGCCAACTTTGTGCTTTAATTAACTGCTGAATGGAGTCAGTGCCTAGGGGAGCGTTCCAGGCTGAAGCAGCACCTTCTGCCCCCACCCTCCCTGCTGCAGCCCCAGATAAAGAGTTCCAGGAACTGCCCAGCTGAGCTCAGGGATGAGTTACAGACCTCCAGCATGAGGGAAGGCTCCCCAGTCCTCCCCAACACCCTGGCCAGCACAACAGCCTCAAACAGGACAGCACTGCCCCATCCCTGGAGAGCAGCCCCAAGGGCAGGGACAGAATTAATGGAATTAATCCATCTCAGAACCTCCAGGGCTTTACACCCCGACACAGCCACCCCCAGGCTGGCCAGCAGGTAAGGAGATGGCAGTGAGTGGCTGTGTGTCTGCTCAAGTGCAGCATCCCTCTGTGGGGTGTCCAGCATCCCTCTGTGGGGTGTCCAGCTCTGGGCTCCCAGCACAGGGAGGACATGGAGATGTTGGAGTGAGTCCAGAGGAGGCCATGAAGATGATTAGAGGGATGGAGCAGCTCCCCATAAGGAAAGGCTGAGCACTGGGGCTGTTCAGCCTGCAGAAGAGAAGGCTCCAGTGAGACCTTACTATGGCCTTTCAGTGTCCAAAGGGGCTCCAAGAGAGCTGGGGAGGGACTTTGGACAAGGGGGAATGGCTTCCCACTGACACAGGGTAGGTTCAGATTCACATCAGGAAGAAATGCTTCCCTGTGAGGGTGAGGAGGCCCTGGCACAGGGTGCCCAGAGCAGCTGTGGCTGCTCCATCTCTAGAAGTGTCCAAGGCCAGGCTGGACAAGGCTTGGAGCAACCTGGGCTGGTGGAAGGTGTTGGAATGGGATGAGCTTTAAGGTCCCTCCCAGCCCAGACCATTCCATGATCCCGTTGGCCCCGGCACATCCTGGGCTGGGCAGGACAAGCTGGTTTTATGTGAAAAACTGGAGCTGCTGCTGCTGCTGAATGCAGAAGCAATGCCTGGAGAAACACACGTGTGCCCCATGTGACTGCCAGCACTCACACAACACATTTAGCTCTCTTAGATCCTAAGGAGCTCCACTGCTCTGCTCAAAAATCCTTTAAATAATGGATGTTTCCCTCTCCCATGGGCAGTGGAGTACGTTCCAGTCCCACAGTACCAAGCATCTCATAAATGCCATCAGCCTCCCTGTTGCTATGCAACCCTGGGCTGCCTCTCCATATGAGTTCTCCCTGCCTCTTCCACAGGGATATGATACCCAACCACCAATTACAGCCCTGATGCTAAAGCCTGACAGCATTTCCCTTACAAAACAGGAGTTGTTTTTAGAGGGTGACTGGTCTAATTCTCCACTTTGCCATTGCTTCCCCATTGATGCACAGGACTGAATCTCAGTCCTTTCTCCCTGGAAAGGCACAGCAAAAATTGCAGCAAAGCAGATGGACTAAAGGAGCTCCAAGAGAGCTGGACAGGGACTTTGAACAAGGACATAGAGGGGAATGGTTTTAAATTGGCATAGGGCAGGTTTTGATCAGATATTAGGAAGAAATTCTTGCCTGTGAGGGTGGTGAAGCCCTGGCACAGGCTGCAGCACCAAAGAGAGACCCAAAGTCTACCCTGCATTGATTCTGGCCACAACAGAGAATGTGCTCAAATTAATGCAGAAGAAGCTGGTTTTGCCAGGGATCTTGTTACGATCATGCAGTGCCATCAGCTCCCTGCTCCTGCAGTGACTCCTGGTGCTGTTATTCTCCTCATTCCACAGAGGATTTCAAAGACATTTGAGAGTTTCTCTTTTTTTCTGCCCTGCAGATGGAGCTGCTCTGCCCCACTGTGAACACTCCCCACACACAGGTCAGGTGATTCAGGGCAAGGCTGAAGATGGAGCAGAGGTTGACCCGATGTGCAAAAAGCAGACGAGAATCTAATTCTAAATATAAGCCCTGCTAGGGCTGAGTGAGCCACAACAGCACTTCCTCTGAGAGGTGGGAACAGCACAGCCCAGCACAGCAGAGGAACTAGCTGGGAACGTCTTTAAAGCCTCTCCTATATCATCCAATTAAATTTCCTTCTCAGCCTCAGGCAGCCAAGCTGATAAGGAATGAACCCTTAAGAAAGCCAAGGCAGCAGGAAGGAGCCAGAGGCTCTGTCAGGAAGATCCTGAGCAGTGACAGGGAATCCAGGCTCTCCCCAGGGCACGTGTAACTCCCATCAGTGTTAATAAAACCTGGCTCTGAGCATGGAACAGGATCCCTCGACTTCAACACTGCAGGAGGCACAAGCCAGAACAAAGCAATTTCATACTGGGATGCCACAGAGGGAATAGATTTGCTTTTTTTGAGAAGTTGCATAGCTGAAATCAACACCTCCTACTCCAAATGCTGCATTTCACAGCTCTTCTGCACAGTTAACGTCTCTCCACATGAGACACAAGTTAAACTTCAAACAAACATTCCTGGGATAAAAGTGCTCCTTAGCTTAAAGCCTGGAATTAAAGATGTACAGAAAGTGATAGGATTTCCTGACAACAAGTGAATAACAAACATGCTCATTTCAACACACAGCTCAGGAGATGTTTTAGGAGACAACAGTCAAAACACAGACACAGTCACCCCCTCAGTGAAAGCCAGGAGTGTTTCCAAAACTTTCACAATATTACCAATTTCAATAAAAATGGATTACCAGGACAAGGTGTGAGGCCCTGGCACAGGCTGCCCAGAGAAGCTTGGGGCTGCCCCATCCCTGGAAGAGTCCAAGGCCAGGTTGGAGCAAGCTGGGATACTGCAAGGTGTTCAGGGGGTGGGACTGGATAATTTTAAGCCCCCTTTCAACCCAAATTCTTCTGGGATTCTAAGGCTTGGATTCAGAGAAGTTTTTGTATGATACAATTTATTTCCCCTGAAAGCTTTAAAAAAATAAAAAAGGCAGCAAAGTGGATGAGCACAAAGTATCAGCTCTAAGTCTATTTATGCTATTTTCTTCTTGTTTAAGAGCATGGTAAAAATCAACTCCTTGCAGTCAGCATAAGTGAAATCACAGAGTAAAGTCATTTAAATAATTATTCCTGTCAAAAAAATGAGAAAACAACAAAGGCAGCCACCAAATGCCCATCACTATGGGTTTCTGGCCCAGATTTATCTGCCAGCTACGTTCATGGCCTGTTAAACCAAAGAGAAGTTATTAAGAATGAAAGAGCAGGAACTGTTTCAGCACTGGCCCTTGTATCTTCATTAATTAAACTGAACAGCTTCACTCCTCCCCCCAGCCCCAAACAAGACAAATAACTCATTTTTAAAGCCTGCTTGCTGCAAACTTGCCTCCCCCTACACTAACAGCTCCCTGGGAATTTAAAGATAAAATTTAAAGATTAAAATTTCATTTACTTACAGTACCAAAATACTATTTTTGGGAATAACTCATTGTGTTCTCGGTGAATATTAGGGCAGAACAATTCAGAACTATTCACTGTAGGGCCTGTACCTATTCCAAGTTCAGAATCAAAGTGCCAACTTGTAGTAATTTCTCTTTACAAATCGTTTGTTGAAGGATGTTCACCACAAAGGACAAACTTTTGGGTACAACGTAACAGGCACTGCAGGTCAAAGCTCTTTTATAATCAGAGACACAGTCCCAGGTGAGTGCAGGTATGGAACTCAAACCAGGACCTTCACCTGCTCCAGAAAGGGATCCTGTTTGAGGGGAAAAAGCAGAGTCATCAGCTTTCCCCAGCAAAAAGCTGTACAAGCTTAAAAGTGAAACATCTGGGAAGATTAATAAAAACTAGGATGGGAATTTCAGCCTCTAGCAGAGCAAGGGCTGTAGGATGCAACAAAAACCCTGAAAAGAACCAAGTACCCTCCCAGCACATCTGGGACTCATGCATCAAACAAATCACTCCACTTCCATCTTTATTTTGGAATTTAAAACTGAATCCAAACTAAGCAATAGTGATGCTGCCAGATGAATTTTGAATGAAAACAACATTTTCTTTGACTGCCCAGTACACCAAAAGCAAACCACTACTAAATGCACTTAGGTGTTATTTTTAGAATGTATCAGAGCAATTTAGGTAAAACGCATCGACCACTCTCAGCCCCAGAATTCATCTTTCCTGTTCTGTGTGAAACACCTCAGAGGTTTTCCATGACTTTTTTTAGCAGTGTAAGTGGAGCCAAGGGAATCAAGCAGCTTGCCCTGGTTTTATTGTATGGCAACAAACCTCGAGACCTAGAACAGTGCTGGCTGTGAAACCAGATCTCACACCTATAATAGAACCATGACCCATAGACCCTGATTAAATCTGAGGCCATGTTTAATGCATGTACCTCTGCTCCTCTTACAAAGACACCAAGCTGATGACAGGAGATGAAAATGGACAATTAACTCCATCAAAATACCTGAAAGAAAAATCAGCTTCTATTTAAAAGGTCCCACTGCAAAATAAGAACTTCTGCAAGCTCAGCTATGGATTCGCAGATGTGAGGGTGAAGAAGTTGACACTCACTGTCTTAAACTGTGCTAATTGAGTTGAATTTGGACAGCTTTGTACGATGCCAAGTTCTCCACCAGTAGCCACCAGTGGCAGCAGGGGAGGGAGCTGGAAGGCCCTGGCTGTGTCAGGCAGGAGTTCATGGGCACGGCTGCTCCTTGTTTAAAAACCCCATCACCTCTAAATCAGCACAGAAGTCAGTTTACATGAATTACACACTTTTTACTCATTCCATAGTTTTTTGCAGCACAATGTCAGTAGTTCCAAGGACTAAGACAGGACCCTGTTGCAATCAGGTAAAAAAGTACCAGCTCCAGGTCTGTATTCACCAGTCATTTGCCACAGACACAATGGCACCAGCCACAAACTTCTTGGAGGGCTCAGACCTTAAGTCTGAGCCCAAGTGAAACCAAATTCACACATAAAGCCAAACACAAGCAAAATTCCTGCTGAAACAGAGGAACAGCAGCTCCAGCCCTGTCACCAGTGACTTAAGTGAAAAGGTCACCCTGTGTCTCCCAATTTCTGCTCCGTAAGCAGTGCTGTGTAGGACAGCAGAACATTTGTCCTCTGCAGGTTTCACATTCCCATTTTCAGCCTTCTTTTACACGAGCTGTTCATTCAGATGATTCCAATAAATCTAAAACATCAGCTTACAAAAGAAGCCAAGAGAACTTCACCATGCTAACACTGTAACAGTGGTTACCAAATATTTTCTTCTTCATTCTTTTGTGCTTACTCGACACTATTTTCTTCCCCAGTTTGTCCAAACAGGACATGGACAGCAAGCTGGGACAGAAATGCTCTACCCAGTGCTGATAGAGAGCACTGGAAAAAGAGCAGTATTCAAACACCACACCTGCCCAAGGAATGCAGCGTCACCTGCGCTCATTCCCTGAGCAAACCCCGCCAGGCCACAGCAGAGCTGCTCGTGTTTACACTTCACAATGAGTAACTGTTTTGTTTAATAATAAAAAAAGAAACCAAAACATTTTAGCCACTTCAGAGAGTTTGGATTTACCCATATCTTGGCACCAAAGCTTGGGGCCCCTTTCCACACAACTCAACCACAGTCACTGGTCAAACTTTGGGCTTAAATCACCAGTTTCAGGTACAACTCAAACCACTGGTTTCAGCTCCTCTCCATGAAATAAAACAGAATAAACCAGATTTGCTTCCCTTTCACTCCCTATCACTCCAAAGCTTTGCTTCTTTTCAGGATGTGCCAGAACTAGAATTGGGGGTGTCAGTAATGGCTGGGAGGATCATGGCAGCTGCAGCCCTCAGGAAACCAGGCTCTCCTCCACCTCTTTGCCATGCCATGGAATACAGACAGTCCTTCCTGAAAATAACCTGGACACTAATGGAAAAGGGAGGGGAAAGGGCTCTGTCTGGCAGAGAACTCTGGAGAACCAAGAGTTCTTCACCTTTCTTTGCTCCCAGGGATTGCACCCTGACTCTGCCACGCCACAGCCTTCACAAGTCACATTGACCCTATTTCTTCTATGGCATGACAAAATAGGAAGCATTCTGAGAAGAAAATACCTATTTTTCAATTAAAGAAGAAAATAATTATAATTAACGTTGCCTACACAGTGACAGCACTTCACTCTTCTTACAAATTTAGCTTCAGGCATTTTTTACTGGAAAATCACAAATACTGAAGCACACCCAAAGCTGTGCTGGCCTGTGCTGGGGAACCAACCACCACCAGCCCAGTTTCAGTTTAACTTTCTAATTTCAGACCAATATGTGTCCTAGTTTACTGTCTTGCTTCAAAATCAACCACATTTTTCCCATTCCCCAAACCCTGATTCCCTGGCAAAGGAAAACATCCACCTGCGCTGCAGGAAGAAAGCAGCTGGGAGCAGACAGACAGACAGCACTAGCTGGAGGTGTTTTGGGGGCTGTTTTTAGATGGAAAAGCAGACAGGAGGGAGGTTTTGTTAGGAGATAAAATGCTGCAATAAACCCGAGGGTTTGCACTGAATTCTCTCCCTTGAGGGTCTCAAAAAGGTGCATCGCTTACAAGCTCGGGTGGCTCTGAGCTGGGCTGCCTCTTCCTCAGAGAGGAAAACCTCTGCTGACTCCGCACTGAAAACCTTCGGAAGGACTCTCTGCTCCGGGATGCAAAGTGCCTGAAGGAAGAGGTTCTCTTGAAGGGAGTCCTGGTGCCACCTTCCCCTCCACTCCGCTCATGAGCCACCGCAGTAGTGACTAAATTTAGTGCTTCCTGCAAAGATCTCCGCACTGTGCCCATCCACTGGGTCATGTGAGTTTGTGCCACTGTCAGTTTGTCTCCAAGGTAATCCATTTTTTTTTGCCAGCAGAGATGAAATATCAATATTCAGTAGCAATTAAAATATATTCTCCTTAACAACCCTGATTTATTCTGCGAAAAGCGATTCCGTGTATAAAATATTTCCAGCTAAGGTAAGCACTGCACTATCACCCTCAGCATGTTCCTAAAATTAAATAACCAAAGATGTGAGGTGGGAGATTGGTATTTGTCAAGTAGGAAAAAATAAAAGACTTTTCCTACTTACAATCGGCTTTGCAGAGTTCCATCAAAATATGTTTAATTCAGCCATGTTAAAGAGATAAATCAACGTTTAAATCCTGACACAGTCACTTGAAACGAGTCCATCTGCAAGTAGAGAATCAGGCTTTTACTCTCTCATTTCAGAGCAGGAAAAGCAACTCCCTTTTTAAGCCAAGTTTTTGTTCTGCTGTAAATATCAGAAGGATAAAACAAATCTTCTTCTCGTGGCTCGGCCACTCGTCAGGTGAGAGTACATTGACCAAAGTTCTGATGCTCCTGTACAATCCATTTAGCAGCAAATCGATTCGATCTTCTAAACAATAAATCCAGATTCTTCTCAAAGAACTCTGCAGCGGGGTGTCAGCAGCAGAATCCCCTCCTCACCAGCCTCGCTGCCTTCGGAACCATCCCGGGGCTCAGCCCTGGCAGAAGCGCGGAGGGGAAGCGTGTCCAGCCTTCCCCCGGCTGCTCAGAGCCTGCCCAAAGATCTGCTGGATGACATCAGCTCCTCTGCTTCCAGGGGGGCTCCCGGCCCAGGGACAAACCCAAGTGGGCTGTCCCCACCTCTCCTGGCTGTGGATGCACAGCTGTTTGCAGCCCGGCTGCCTCCCGGGCAGGCTCTGCCACACTCCCAGCTAAGGCACACGAGGTTACAGCAGGAGAACGCTGCTCCTCTGGAATCTGGAATGCCGATCCCTCCTCTCTGTCCCTGCCTCGCCTGTGCTCCGGGGAGGAAACAATGAGGAGGTGACCAGCCGCAGAGGTCTGCCCAAGGAAGGATCTGGGCTGGGCTTTATTATAGTACAGGCAGGGTTACCATGGCAACGCAGGGAACAGCATCTGCTGGCTCCGGAGCAGGCAGGAGTTGCACAGATCTATTGGAATGATTCATAGTTTGCGTACGTCACGTGGACTTACTGATTTTAACCCTTCCTGGGCAACGTGGCTCTGCCAAGGAACGTCTCACACCCGCACCAGGAGATTCCCACCGGGATGGGGCCACACCTGCACCCTCCTGCTGCTGCTCAGCCGGCACCTGGGCAGTGCCAGCACCTGTACCCGGCTCACTGTGCCACTCATGGCCTCCAAGAGGACATGTCCCAGTCACTGACTGCTATCAGCACAGGATAATGATTAAGCCAGAGGCTCAAACCGAAGCTGAACAGGTCTGACCATTGGAAGCTGGTTTTTTCCAGTTTTTTACACTGTTCCCTGTTGTGAGGAAGGGCTCCATGTCCTTCCCCAGCTGTGCTCCCTCCCCAGCTGCTGGGAGACCACTGAGTTGGTACCACAAACCCAAAATGATTGAGGGTAACGAGAGGACCCCAGGTGTCACCACCCATGGAATTCCTGGGAACAGCCCACTTGGGAGTACAGCAGGAATAAAAGCTTTGAGTTTAAATAAATAAATCTAAGTTCATGACATAATTTGGACTTAAAGTCCAAAGTCAAGCCTTGACTAGTTCAGGACCAAGGGGAAAGAGGCAAGACAGGCACGTTGGAAGCTGCTCGTTCTCTGTTTGTTCAAGGGGGTTTGTGGCTGTTGCTTCATTTGCCATACAAAGTACCATGAACTTGCATCACCCTCTGCTCCTCTGAACTATCCAGGAAGAGATTCAATAGAACAAAGAATTTCTAGATAACATTTGATGCAATGTTCTTGCGTAAGGTTTATTGTATCAGAAATGTGCCTCGCAGACACGCATGAACCCAGCATGCCCTGAGAAAACAGGGTGCTTTCCCTTTTAATCCCTGTTTTTAGGAGCTCAGCTCCACCAACCTGTAACTTATCTCCAGGAAAAACTTCACTGATAACTATGTAGCACTCCCTAACTTATTCTCATTTCTGAATGTATTTGTTTTTAACATTTGCAAATTAGCAGCCTTATAAAACCCCTCAGTAATCAAAGAAAGTCCAGCCAAGAGAGAAAATCCTTTTTTTCCTCCTCACATAGCTCTTCTCTTAAAGAGCTGTAGGGTTATTTTTGTATGGAAAAGGAAAATAGATAGTTTTGACCAGATTCCCCAAGAGGAGGGTGTTTCTTAGATTTGTAAAGAAATAGGAAAAAAATTTCTCTACCAGAGTTATGGATAATGCTTCACGGACCATGGAGATCCTTCATCCAAGGCTGGAATTTAAGGCTTGCTGCACATTTTCATGCTGTTAAATTTAAGTGTGATATTTCAAACATCTGCGCCTTTGCAAGTGCAGCTCTGTGCCTGCTGCAGTGCAGGGATTCTGCACGGGGCACTCTGCCATCCCAGAGGGTTTCAGGCTCCATCTGATGTGGAAGCCCCCGAAATAGCAGCCCAAGGGCTCTGCCTGGAGCTGCCATGTGAGTTAGTCAGCAGTTCCTTCACCCCACCAGGATGGGCAGAGCAGAACCCAAATTTAACTCCCCTTCTGGAATATCACCTGGGGCAAACAGGAGGAGAGGCACAGCCAGATTTCACCCAGGATGCACAGAGCAAAGCGTTCTTACAGCTCGCTGCAAGGACTCCTCACATGTGCATGGAACTTGAAGGATCTGAAAATGCTCTACAGAATATATTCCACTTTTTTGTTATTCCAAATATACAATTTTTGTCCTCAGAAGATTGGAAAAGTGCTGATTTGAGTCTTTCTGCAATACTAAATTTAGGATCTTCTGGTACCACGTGAACACCCTGCTGGGTATTGAAGCATCTAAATTACTGCTTAGATTTACACCTCAATTAACATCAGGGCAAAACGCTTTAGAGAACAACCCAGATGCACCTTCACCATCAAATTCAAATATTTTTCCAGCACTTCAGCTGAACTTGCAGGGGAGTGGAACAAGATGAGCTTTAAAGTCCTTTTCCTTTGTGGCCGTGGGCACCTTCCACTGTCCCAGGCTGCTCCAAGCCCCATCCAGCCTGGCCTTGGGCACTTCCAGGGATCCAGGGGCAGCCACAGCTTCTCTGTGCACCCTGTGCCAGGGCCTCACCACTCTGACAGGGAAGGATTCTCTAACTGGCCCCCAGCCCAGCAGTCCTGGCTGAGTGAGGGTTTGTTCCTGAGCAAGAACAGCACAAGATGATCTTCTGCCCTTGACAAATCCAAGTGATTATCTCACCCTGGGTCTGTCAGGGATCTGCAGCTCCAGAAAACAGAGCACACACACACACAGCTACCCAAACTGCATGACTAATTACCTCAGTATAAATGGGACCTCGTTATTCAAACATCGCTGGATACTTCCATTGTTAACATCTATTCCACCTACAGCTCAAAACCACAACCCTGCACAAAGACCTAACAACCCTTGTTTCTCCCCTTATTCAGTAGAAAACAAAATTCCATGGTTACATTTCATTTTCCAAAAGCCTCTTACAGCTCATTTGGAGCTTCACCTGCTCTCAAATACATGTAATTATGTTAATGACTCTGTGGGATTGCAAGGTCCATTTAAAGAAGGCCTGCAAGCAGCAGAGCATGGAACACACAGCCCAGGAGGGGCAGGTGGGACTTGCAGCCTCTCTCTGGATGTGAGTCCTTCCAGCCCATGGGGTTCCCCTGCCACCAGCTCCATCCCAGCACCATGGAATGGGGAAGGAAATCCAGCTGAAGACCCACCAAGACACCTGGGATTAGTTTTCACCTCGACTGGGTCACCTGAAGGATCCTTTATCAGCAAAGCAGACAGGCCAGAAGGATGGGCAACCTTAGTCTGGACTAACTGTGACAACAGCTTCTGCTCTTTCCTTGTGGGAACCTCAGTCAGGAATTCACTCTCTGATAGGTTCCTCCTGTCACCCCCTCCCCCCATCACTCCACTCCAATTAACATTAATTCAGGCATTTCCAAAGGGTTTTCTGTGAGGCATCATCCCACCTACAAACAGCAGGACCCAGCACTTGTGAGGAGCACAGGCAGCTCCAGTCCCACCCTGTGACACCCCTGGGAGCAGAGCCTGCCCTTGTAAGGCTGTCCCAGCCCTGCATTCCACACCAACTCTCCTTCTGCTTCATTAGTAAGAGAACTTAATTTAACCTCTTGTGTTTGGCATGATGGACTATTTAAAGATGCAGGGCTGGGCTGGGTTGCATGGCTCCAGACTCAATTATTCTTGGGCTACTCAGACACGACAAACAACTCATGGTTTTACAGGCTCCTTATTTTTGCCTCTGTATTCTGTTCTGCCAACAGAATTCCAACAAGGAGCAGTGAGCATTCCTAAGTACAGACTGAATTTCCCACATGCAACACCCCATCATGAAGATTCTACCGTGTCACCTTCCAATTCTCATTTAAAGTAAAAAAAGAAATGCTTGGCAGCACCTCTGGGAGATACCCAGATTGCCCACCATTCCAATCCAGGAATTCCCATGACACTTAACGCAGCCAAAGACAAAAGGCCTTGGTAGTTTTATCTGTTTTGTTGTTTGTTTTTTTTTTAATTTTCATGGTGATACAATAATGCAATTCACTGAGATGCCTAAATGGCCTCACCTGTAGGCAGTTACTCCACAGTCGAAAGAAAAAGGGGGAAAAAACAAGAGAGAGGAAAAAGAGTGGAATGGATGGAGTGTTTTAACACAAGGACTTTGGACAGTGTCCATACAGAGAAATCTCTTTTGTAACCTGAAACCCCAGGTATCTCAATACTTACACCAAATATTTGGTTTTGATTTCTACTTTCATTTTCTACCGAAATTAAGCAAGTTACACTCATGGCCACAGCTCTATGGTTATTCACAATCTTGGACAACTTGCAGAGAGACCTTGGTATTAAAGGTGTTCCCCTTGCACACACCATCTCCAAGAAGCTGAAATTCCATTTCCAGACTTTTTCCTTCTGCTAGGTAATTTTTAAAGCCCCCAGAGGCCTCACAAACCAGTGAATAAGGAGAGGCTGGGAAAGCAACAGCCTCTGCATCAATACTGGTAAAGTTTACACAAGCACACATCGACATGAGAGGTTTTTAAAGAAAGGTACAAAGCATTTCATAAAAGATCCCTTCAATAGCTACTTTAAAAGTATTTTTTTAAACAGAGGTGAAAAGTTGTAAAAAAAAAAATTAAATCTCCATTCCTTGTTTTCCTTACAGAAGTACCCTTGTGATAAAGAAAACACATTAATAGTTTTCATGACTGAACAAATGCTCCACATACTTGTTTATACCTGCCAGAGTAATTTTTCCATTCTACTGTCATGGTGATCCTTGATGGGATCAGTGAAAAACTGCACTTTCCCATTTGATTTGTAATCAACAACTCAGCCATCCTTTCTCTGCCCAGGATTCTGGGCACTTCTGCAGTAGCATGTAATTAAATCTACATTAATAATAATCTGTAAATAAAGGTAACTGTGAAATAAAATTTTTACTCCAAGTTTTTAAACCATTTAAATACAACTACCAGTCATAATTGCAACAACTAAAGCACAACAGTATTTCAGAAAATGCCAATCCTTTTGTCCCCCAAAGTACATTTCTCCTGAACCTAAGCATGGCCCAGTTAAACATCCTGAACATACACAGCTTTTGTGCCTTGAATTGTTTCAGTGTAAAACA
The DNA here is from genome assembly GCA_013396995.1 of Dicaeum eximium. Lineage (NCBI taxonomy): Eukaryota > Metazoa > Chordata > Aves > Passeriformes > Dicaeidae > Dicaeum > Dicaeum eximium. The sequence continues at coordinate 185,270 of VWZP01006976.1, forward strand.
AAGCTATCAATGTTAAAGCTGAGGAAACCAGCTAAAAATACATGAGGTTGTTTGCAAGCCCATGTCCATAATCCTGCAGCACTTCCCTTCCAGCTCAATGGAGGAGGAAAAACTGAAAAAACAGAAACAGGAAATTCCTACAGCACAAATACGCTGGAAAGGACTAAAACAGTTTTCTTTACATTTGTTTATGTCCAAGGGATCAAGCCAAGCAAAAGATGGATGGTTACAGGTTGTTTTTAATTAGTACAAACAAAAATCCAGGATGAAGATGTCTGCAATGCATCTCCCTGCACCAGGGAGAGAAAATAAATCAATGCCATAGCCAGGGCTCTCCTGGAAAGTCCAACATGAACAGTTGCTGTTCCATCACTTGACCCAATGGACAAGTTAAGCACAGATAACCACAAAATATCTTCAAAAGAGACTTCTTGAGCACAGAACATGGCCTAAAACACCTTCACCTGCTGAACTTTTCTCCCAGGGCACACAGGGTGAGGGGAGTGCACAGAAACAAGCAGGAGAACACGCTGCTCCTGCTCCACACCACCTGCCTGAGGAGATGTCAGAGCATTTGTTCCCCTCACTCAGGGTGCTCAGGAAATCCCCAACTACTGAAGGCTCAGACCTGACTCACAAAATTCAGAGAACAGTCTGAAGGAAGAGCTTTTTTTTTCACGCAACGGATTTCCTTCTTCAAGGATCAGTAACAAGGAGCTGCTTCTGAACCCATTCCAGCTGTTCCCAGTGTGATCACACACTGCCCAAGGCCTGTCTGAACACTGCTCTTCCATCTTCTCCCTACAGAACACCATTCCACGTGCCTTCCACTCACATCAGGCACTGCTTGATGGCAGTAAATTGACCAAACACTAGCTGTAAGTTAATACAATAATTCCTTCCCCCGTTTTAACTTGATGATGAGAGCAGAGGATTTATTTACTATGGCTGTCTAACCCTGAGTGCACACACCTTCCTTTACTTCCAGGTCTCTCTGCTCTTACTGCCTCCTCCTCCTCTTCCTCCCAGACACAGCACAGCAGCCCTGTGCTCCCACATTCCCCAGGACATGGACAGCACACAATCCATTCCACCTCTCCTTAGGTGCCAGGGATTTATTAGTCTCCACCTGGAATCACTAAACCAAATACTACATTTTTCCAAGTTTCATCAAGGCTCCAGATTTACCTTAAATTACATTTTAAGAGCACCTGTGCCCTGCAGTACATATCCTGTGGTATCCTGAGGAAAGTCCTCTACAAAGAGCTACTTTCCCCATGCTCAAGTAGCTCCCTAAAAATGCTGTTTCCTTTCAGCACAGTAAACACACACTGGCTGCATGAACAACTCACCACTGCTGAAAGGACAGGAACAATAGTGGGAACTTGGCTGTCTCCCAGCATCAGCAACACGGACAACAGCTTGGGAAAGCAGGAACTGAGTCAAAACAACTTTAGATCAAAATATTAGGAAGGAGGCAGTGAAGTTACCTCTGCTTTGTGCGTGTAAGTGAGATTTAACAATCCTCTTTAGCCTCGTGTCACAGAATGGTTTGGGTTGGAAAGGACCTTAAAGATCATCCAGTTCCAACCCTACCATGGGCAGGGACACCTTCCATGATCCCAGGTTGCTCCAAGTCCTGTCCAACCTGGCCTTGGACACTTCCAGGGATGGAGCAGCCACAGCTTCTCCAGGCAACCTGTGCCAGGGCTTCCCCAGCCTCAGAGGGAAAAACTTTTGAAAAAGCATATTCACAATTCCAGATTTAAAACAAGAGGAGGGAGGGCAGGCACAGTCAGCCCCACTTCCAGCTGCTCTGAGCCTGGAACGACACAGTCACTACAAAAAAATTACCAGGTCTATAAACGATTACATCTTACTCAATGAAACCCTTATTGCAACAAGTTAACCTAGAATGTGCTATTCCATGTGAGTATTTTATGGTAAATTAAACTTAATACCACACCTCATTAGAACAAACTGCTGTGCAGTGAGCACGTGTCCTTGGGCTGGGAGCAGGGATGTGGCCATGGGCCAGCAGTGCTGTGTGGAGGAACAGCACTCCCTCGTGTTCCCACTGGGAATGGGGCTCCTCGGCCAGGCTGACCCGTCTGCAATGCCACAGACACCACAATTCCTCTTCCACAGCAGCAGCTGGGAACTGGGGAAATGCCTTTTTCCAGATTTTCCTGTGCAAGGGCATCATTTGCCCAGGTTATCTGCTCCTGCTGGCACCAGGGGAGCAGACACCTGCGTGGGAGGGGTTTTGAACTCTTTGGAAGAAACATCCCCACCACCAAAAGCAAATCCCACAAGGGAAGAGCAGCACAGTCCACAGGAACTTTGCAGAAGTGCAGAGAGAGGGAAGGCACAGCACGCCTGCACAGAGCCCCTTCCCTCCCTCCCAGCAGGGATAACCCCCTTCAGAGCAGGTGAACATCACCCGTGGCTCCAGACCAATGATTTCAGTCTCCTTCCATCACCAACCCACCTCCTCTCGCAGTGACACGTCAGGACAGTGGTTATTAACCAGCTGCCACTTCCTTCAGAGTCACCTGACAGAACATATCAAAACTACTCTTTAAAGGCAGTAACTAAAATCTTGTCAAAACAAACTCTAAATCTTACTTCTTCCTTAAATACCCCAATTTTCTTTTGATTTTGCAGTTGTTCAATTCATGACTATCAATAAAGAACAAGCTCTTTTAAACCATTGCTGTGCTGCAGAGGAATGTTTTCTTTAAACCAAGCATTTGCTTTGAGTTTTTTCAGGATATAGCATTTCTTTGCTGTTTGAAAAATGACAAGTGCCAGACTGGGAAAAAACAACTCATCAGGACTGGTACCAGCACGGGCAGGAGACTCAGCACCACATCCATTCCAGAAAGCCAAAACTGAGCAGTGAACCACAGCAAGAATTGCTGACAGCTGAGAAGGCCAAGGGCAGGAACAGAACCACCAGAGCAGTCTAGTAGAGGCTGTGTCCACTAGGAAGCCAAAAAAACTGGTTCTTGGACAAAGGGCATTGGAACAGGAAACCCCAGTGCTGTGGCTGCACACCTGGCACAACCAGTCTGACCCTGTGACTGATGAAAGACCATGGAGCTGCACCTACAGGACTTCCTGTGCAAGCCAGACCTGAAGATGTCTTGTACCAACTGCAGCAGAGCCCCTCACCAGCTGGAGAAGGGGTGATGGATACCCCATGCACACCGGAAAATACTCAAATATATACAAAGCTGTGGGAAAAACCATTTCAGTGGACACAAAGACACTTGTCAGAAAGGCAGAGGTGTCACCCACCCACAGGACAGGGACTGGGGCAGACCACAGACCCTGCTGTGCTCAGAAAATGCTGTTTGTCACAGGCAGACACTTCCTGCCCAAAGATCAGCACAGCAATCAGCAAGGAATTAGCAGAGAGCTGGCACTGAGTGGGTCCAGTGATGTGCCACAACTCCACCACTGTAGGAGTAAAGCAAATACACAGCAGAGGAGATGCAACCCCACGGTAACTCCATAGAGTAGCTTTAAAAGAAGATTTTCATTATAATATTTTTAATTAAGAGTTGTAGCTTCTTCAGGTATGTCTGCCTAATGAATAAAGCATCTTAGCTCCCCAAGACAGATTAAGTAACACTTGACAACCAACCCCAACATCTCTGGTTACTCCTGACTGTAAGTAGAGAGAACAGATAAGTATCTCCTTAGTAGCCTCCAGCTGCAACAGCAGCACAGAAAGTGACAGAAGGCACAACTGTGTATGTGTATGTCCCTTAAATGTCTTTTTTTAACATCATGAATATCAGAACTGTCATTCTAATATTTTCTTGCAGTAAATCAGGAAGTGTGCATGAATGAAAGTGCCTAAGGAATGCTCCAGGGCCTCTAAGAGAGAATGTACACCCAGAAAATACAACATTCTGTCCTGCTACAGCCTAGAACTGCACAATACTGGAGCCTACCATCCCTGGCACCTTCTGGACTGATCCAAAGTTTGGGTTGGTTTGGGATTTTTTCCCCTGGCCTTATGGAAAATCCCATGTGAAAGCAAGAGCAAGGAGAGAGCTCTCTCACATTTCTCACATTGACAAACCATGAAAAACATCCACCCCCTCGTTACACTAATGACTAATTTTTAGGTTGCAATTTAAAGGAAGTCTCTTAAAAATACAGCTGGTCAAATAAAAAAATTAATTCATGTCCAAGCACTTCCATGTTTTATGCTACTACAGTCTCCAGCAGGAAAAGGTTTTTAATAAAATCCCCAGCTCTTCAAGTACAATCTTCCCTCGCAGCAGCAAGAAATTCACATTGGGCAACCTCACAGCTGATCAAAGGACATACAGGCAAGGATTGCAAAATTAAAATTCCTCAAAATGAAGGAAACTCTTTGCTACAGTTTCAAAATGTAGCAAACAGCTAACATGAAAAGTTTGCTGTGGGTACATGCTGAACTGACAGCTGAAAAAATGAAGGTCAATGCAAACTACAACAAGCAAATGAAAAGTGATCTTTGATGAGCACAGAAGAAATTAAAACAATACAGTATTTATTCATAAAGGCTTTTCAGCTCAAATGCATGTTTTATAAATGTGAAAGTTTCAGACACACAGCAGCCCCTGTGCAAAGCTGGCAGGGCAGCACAGTCAGAGCCTGCTAAAAAGAGCTTTTCATGACAGACAGCCCTGAGGAGTGTTGGAAGAGGAAGTGCTCACCGAGACATTGAAACCCATGAAGAGCCAAATTAAAAACAAGTAAGGAACTGTAAAATGACACACTCTGAAAGCCATGAGCATGGCTGTTTTCCTGGAATAGCAGGCAGAAGCTGTACCAGCAGCAGGGCAGGAGGGCTCTGGGGCAGCAGCTCCAGAGCCAGGCAGAGCTTTTACACAAGAGGGAAGAATATTCCTAAAACACACTAAACGAAACCACAACTCCCATGGTTCTGCATAAACAAGGAAGAAAAGTTGATTCCTAAAAGGGTTTCCAAGGCACATTTGGGTAGTCTACATTTTTAAGTATTAGACATAAAACAGCCTTTCTCACCCAAAATAAATCCCGAGTTTCACTTTACTACTCAAAAAGGAACTGCTGAGGAAAGCCTCCAGCACATATAAACACTCCCAGGATTTCTGAAAAGAGTGGAAACAGCAAGCTGTGGGAGCTCACTGACATTCCAGAGCACACTTACCCACAGATACTGCAGGAACTTCAGCAGACGTGGACAGTAATAATACTCCATTTTCCACAGCTCCCAGTTAACGCCACCCCATCGCTGTTCCAGGCAGCTCCCGGCTCTCCCCGCCTCCAGCACCAGTTAAAAGCAGAGTGGAGCAATTAAAAGCACCATGAATAATGTACTGAGTGTGTCTGGCCCCACGTCACCACCGAGGTCACCACCGAGCTGGAGCTCCTCAGGAGCAGCCGCTGAGCTACCGGCAGCACGTGATTAACCACTTGTTATTGAGCAGCCCACTGCTCCCAACTCCGTAATCTGCAGTGGGTCAGGCTGGAATTAGTGACAGGACTTTGGGTTTTGCAGTAAAGGCCCTCCAGAAGGAAAGGGAAGCTCTAAAACCTCTCAGTTATGAAACGCTCCGAACGCCGGCGGGGTCGTTCGCTGACCTTGTTTTGGGTGATGTACAGGAAAGACAAAATCCCACACACGTAACAAGAGGAGCTGCTGTTTTTTATGTTTTTTGAATATAAAAATGTCTTTTGTGAAGGAGAAGAAACAGACACAACCAAGTGGCTTTTTATACACCCCTGGAATGTTCCCAGGGAACAAAAACTGCCAAAAAAGGAAGAAAGCCCAGGCAGAGCTTTACCCACCCCCGGGTCGTCCTCCTCGGGCTGGGTCTAAAATAGAGAGTGGTGGAGTTGTTGGACATCAGCAGTGGGTGGTTTGTGAAGTGCAAAAATGGGAATTGTAACACTGCTTTTTTTTTACTTACATCCTTTTTTTGATAGGAAAAGGAAAGGTAAATGACAGGAGCCCATGGAGGGAGGGACCCTGCAGCCTTGTCCCCTCCCAGCCCTGCTCCAGCTCTCACCCTTCCCAGAGAGGGACAAGGCTGAGGTGACACAAAACTGCTTCCAGGATGCTGCAGCCTCCTCTCCTTCAGATTTTGGTACTTCAAGGAAACTACCTCTCACTTTTCTAATCATCACCTATGAATTCCTGTAGAGTTGACAAAGTATTTTGATTTTCTTCCAGGTTGAGTCAGTTTTTGGGGTAACAGAACAACTCAAGATGGGTTTCAGAAGGAACAAAGCTCCAGTTTTAGAGGCTTTACACAATCCAGAAAAAGAGAAGGTGTGGTTTTCAGTGGGCAGGAGACAGACTTGTCATGGGCAGAACTGAAAACAACTGGTGAACTATGACAAGCCAAACCATAAATTCATCTGCACATGTTTATAAAATATTTATCTTCTTTCCCTTGCACTTCATTTCCAAGATATTTTAGGAGTCAGCTCATGATTTTCTTCAACAAATCCTTCTCCACCCACACATCACAGTCTCATATAAAGTCATCTTTCTATGGAGACCATAAGAGAGATTTTCCTCCCTAAATGACAAAAAACCCCGATTATATTATTTTATTTAATATAAAATAAATAAATAATATGTTGAGAGGGTTCAAAACAATTCCTGCCTACACCAGTTCTAGTAGCAGTGCTCTGTTCTAATTCCCCAAAGCAGCAGTTTGGGTTATAACCCAGAGCTGCACTAAAGCTGCTCCATTTCCAGCTAAAGGTGCAATTCCTCCAGCCCCACAGCACAATTGCAGTTCCTTTATTTGGAGGATCAGTCCCAGCACACATTCCTCAGGTTTTAATTCCCAACACTCTTATCAGCCTGGATGACTCAATCAGGAATCCAGGCTTGTGACTGAACGTCAGCTCTGATGGCATCACACAATTTATGGGAACACCTCCATGGCTGCCCCTGGATGTGCAGGTGCAGCACTGAGTGGGAACATCCAACCACAGGTACCAGCCCAGAGAGGGTTTGATTGCTCAGTGCTCACACCTGTCCCTCCACCTGCATTCCAGGTCTAAAGGAAAAGATCCCTACAAGGCCCTGAGCCTGCTGCAGGCTCTGAGATTTACACCTGAGTCGGTGAGAGAAATCCCTCGCTGTCCAAAGCACAGAATTTCATTTTTATACCTACTTTGTGCTGCAGCAGGGCTAAAAGAGAGGGAAGTACCAGCCATAGTAAAACCACAGATGATGACAGTCCAGCAGTGATGCTGCAATCTTTACAGAAGTCTTACTCTGTTTTTTAATCAATACAAACTTAAAATAGCTGAACAATGTGATCTAGATGAGTGTTAAATTTCCAAAGTATCATCCTTTGCAATTTCAAACACCAATCCCATACTGCTGCTTGTATTTTGCAGTGATTGAGTTCAAAGTCATACTATGTAATGTTCTAAAAGCCTAATTACAAGCAGATTCTCTGCAATATAATCACAAAGAAATTACTTCTTCAGAGGTAAAATACTACTGCACCTTGCTTCCATTTGGAACTGTGTTTATTCATAAGAACCTAGCTCATCAGCAGTCCTGGAAAATGCCATTCAAGCAGTTGTTTACTATCACAGACAGATGTGGAATAATGCTACAAATGGATATTCTTCTAAACTCGTTTGACAAATATGAAAGGGTATCAGTATCAGTTCTTCACTGCTTTAGTGGTCAATGTGAATCAAAAGGAATCATTTATTCTATAACAAGACTTCTCACTTTGAGCACTCAGTCTCAATAGAACAATACCAATACCCTCACTGACCAGCAATACAGACTGGAGAACAGATTTTGTCACTAAGCCACAAGGAAAAAAAAACAACTTCCCAACTACACAGACCAGAAACCGCTCAAAGCAAACAGCAGCATGACGTTCCATTTCCACCTAATCCCCCTTTACAGCTGCACCAAGGGAAATACAGACTGCGTTTGGATTCTGGGGAAAGAGGGGGTTTAACTGTGACTCTTCCCTGACCCCTCGTGTCTGTCCAGCTCACACAGCTCGGATGTGTCTCCAGCAGAGGGGGGTGTTGGAACGCGCTGACGGAACCCTGACTCCGCACCCAAAATCTGTTTTCTCCAAAGAAAACAAAGGCATAACCTTGGTGCAGAATAATGGTTTGGTTTTACATAATCTTCTGCAGTACCTCTGTGGGGCTTTGGAAAACAGTGTGGTGAGTTTTCCACCTCCCAAATGCAAGTCAAAGCCCCTTCCATGGACTTACTCACACTTTACACCCAGGAGGACCAGGCTGCCCTTTGGCTCCCATGGCACTGCACAACAAACACACCCCGAGGAGCCTTTCCAAAGCAACACAAAGGAGCAAAGCACTCAGATCCTACTGAATTCCACACAGGTGAGCTTCCTCTTTTCATGGAGCTCAGTCCCCCTTTCCCACCTTCCCTTCCTGTCTCAGGCTACACTTGGTGAAGCTGAAGGATTATTCTGAGTAACCACCTTTATATATTTGCACTATAAGGTGATGGCACATAACTTTTAAGGGTTGGATAAATGCCCATTCTGTCAATAACCCAAATTCCCTAAGATGAACTGTGCTAAGAATGGGAAAGAGAAAGGGACATCAGCCCTTGGATACCTTCCATGAAGTTTAAAGGCCAGAATTGAAGAACAATCTGAGCCCATTTCCAAAACTTCTATTAGGAAACTTGTTTATAAAATCCTCATAGGTTTAGGTGTTCTCTTTTTCTTTGCTGGAAAAAACCACTGAGTTTCTTTTCTTTTTTATATTTTTGTGTGTTCTCTGCTAAAGAGCTGCCAACAGCAGAGTGAGCCATGACAGAACAGGGCAGTGCAGCACGTCACTGCAGAGTGTGCTGGCAGAGACAGGACAGGAGAGGTGTGACCTTGGGACAGCCCATGGGACAACATCCTTCAGTCTCCACTTTCCAAATCCTTTACTTCCCTCAGAAAACATTGATATTTCATTTATTGCACATCTTTTGGAACATCCAGACCTTTGTTTCGTATTTCAGAACAACAGCTGGATGTAGGATGATATTTCACAACATAAAATTTCTCTGAGGGCAGGGTCAGGACATCCTTCTGAAACTGAGGAGAACTGCACCCAACAACATCAAGCAGGAATTCACCTCAACATTTTGTGTGTTAAGAGACAAATCAAACCACCCAAAATGTCAGCTGTGACCTTTCACAGAAACACTTCTCTGCGTGCTGCCGACAGAAAAGACAATTAAACCCATCATTTCTCAGGCTGGGACACAGTTCTGTTTGTCTGCACAAGCTGAGAAAACAACAAAAACCATAATGCTCTAGAGCCATCTTGAGTTCAGGATGAGAATTCTTCAGTCAGAAAGCAAACTGAACAAGCTGCCAGGCTGAGGCTTCGTGCTGGAAGCTTTGGCAGGGAGCATTGGGTGGGATCCCAGGGAGGGGCAGCCTCACCAGTTCAACCCCCAGCAAATGTTTCTCTGCTTGGCAGACACATCCTCCTACCACAGCCCTTTGCAAAAAGGAAAACAGCTGCAGCTCCCTGATCCCACCCCAAACCCTTCCTCCAGGGTCACGTACCATCCCAAAATCTGCTCTTCTCTCCTTGTAGAAACTGTGGTGGCTCCTCTGTGTAAACACTGAGGAAAAGTCTGTTCCCTCTGTTTTGTCTGAGCTCTGCTTGCTCCACTCTTTCCTGGGAGCCTGTAAAATACAGTTATGAATGTAATTAAATATACATGCATATGCACATACATATATACATATTTTATATATATATATTTAAAAGGCTTTTTGGAAAAAAAAAAAACCAGAGGAAACTCAAAGCTGAAAACACAAAAATGGAAAAACATGATAGCCATGAACATCCTACCCTTCAATCACAGAATTATAGGACTATCAAGGTCTTTTCCCACCACATCCAACCTCTGGATTTCATTCACATGTCACTGTGTGAAGGGAATCTCTTGCCTCTCACCAAAGTTAGGAAAGCAGTGGAGTTTCAGACAAATGAAGGCCATTCACCCAGTAAAAATAAAAATAAAATTTGCTTCCTTCAGATAAAGACAAAAAACAAAAAGAGGTCCAAAAAGAGGTCACTGCTGACAACTTGTAAAATAAACCCAAATTACTTCTTTTCAAATAAATATAAAATTGCAGAGTTAACAATTTAACCTCCCAGGTTCACAGCATTACAAAAATAATAAGCACACTTTTCAAAGCTTTTTCAAGCTCTCCACAGAAACATCAATAAGTATTTCTAGACTTGAAGGAAAAATGAGCTCATCTAGTGCAATAGCTGCTCAAGAAAAGAGAACCCAAAAAGAAATGAACTCCAGTGAAAAGCATGGATCTGCTGCTTTGCTGCAGAGTGCTGAAAAGTGCTACAAGGACACAACAAAATCCTTAAAAAAATAAGAAAAAAAAAAGTTCAGTTACAGTTACATGAAACACTTGGCTACCATTTGAAAATACCTTTTTATCCTCATAGAAGAGCGGTTCTGACTGAGCTGACACCTTGTGTTTCCACGAGTTATCTGCACTTTCCAAGGGTAAGCTTGGCCTGGGTCGATGCAGGTCCTTCCTTGCCCTCATCTCCTGCATCACGGGCAGGCTGTCCCTTCCTTGGCGGTATTTTTCCGAGTAGCATCGTCTGAGATCTGCTGGGACAGTCCCAAACCCAGACACGTAACTCTTCCAATCAGCCTTGCTTTTGAAAGAGTCGCCCTCACACATTTTATTTGTGCTGTCTTTGCTTCTCAGTGTAGAGCTCCTCACTACGTTTTTGCTCCAATCAGCCTCTGGAGACACCTCCAAGAAATGTTCTTTTGTTACCAACTTTTTCTGCAAGAGCCCATCATCAGCCTTTAGGGACAGCTTGGAGGCCAGATTGACTTCCAGCCTCTGCTCTGTACTCACTGCATTTATGGGCTGTACCTTTTCCATTACAAATTTTGCACCCTGATTTCTGGAGGTCAAGTTCACTTCCTCATCCTCATCAACAATGAAAGTTTTCTTCCTAGCAAATTCCACAGGTGAATCTACAAACTTCTCTGGAAAAATGCTGCTGGGGTTTCCCCAGTAAGGAGGACTGACCTTTCTGTCTTTGCACTTCTGCTTACCAAATTCAGGGCTCCGTAATTCCAGTTTCTCTTTGCTCTTTTCATTTAGGATTAGTTTCTCTGGCCTGTGCTGCTCTTCTGCACGTTCACCTGGTTTGTTATTAACTGAATAGTGGTCTGATCCACTCTTCCACTGATTCCAGCTGTAGGTAAGAGTCATTCTATCCGACACATTTCTTTTATGCTTTGATTTCTCCCTACCCAGTGAGCCAAAATCTTCAGAGAGCTTCTCTTGAACTTTACTGGCCTTTGCTGATTCTTCTTTATATGCTGCCATAAGCGCATCAATATCAAGAATTTGGGATCTGTACCTATCCTCAGCTTTCCTTCCAGGCCAATCAGAATTATTGTCACTCCTTTTCTGGGGGCCCAGCTCACTGTCCTTGCACACCGGTGCTGAACGTGGCGGGGACCAGGGTTCATGGTAAGAGGAGACTTTCCTTCTGCCACTCTGGAGATCAGCTTGAGCTGTATTTTCCAGATCATGTTTTAACATGAAAGCATCAACATCTATAATTTTCTCTTTAGAATGATCCAGACCTTTTTCGTGATGCTGTTGGTTATCTTTCCTAGACACATAAGAATTACCAAATGCAACATTTTTGGAGAAAACAGCATCTTTTTCATCTTCTTTGACCCAATCCTTGCTAATACGCATTTCCCAGGAGTCTTCTCTACAAGTTGAACTTGTCACATTTTTATTTGGCTGCTGCAATAAAGGTTTGGACCTTCCAGAAAAAGCAGGGTCCAGATTAATTGCTGCTCCCTCACTTGAACCAGAAACCGTATTAATTTCACTTGCACTGGGAGCACCAACAAAGCTTTTCTCTTTTTTGATACCAGGAATCTGATAAGTCACTGCAAAATAAGTTGCCTTTGGCTCAAAGACAGAACTCTGATGTTTCATGTAATCATCAGGACTGCCAAGAACAGCTTGGTTTGCCTCACTCCCTTCCACCCCATCTTTGATTTTTTTGCTTTTCTTTTTAAGTGCATTTTCATTCAGCTGCAATGAATCTGTCCGGCTCAGCTTCTTGATATTTTCAGGAGTGAGCCACACAACTTCTTCCACCTTGAGTGACTCCTGAGGCAAGGTTCTCCTCCTCCACCTTTCAGAAATCTTCAAGTCAGAAACACTACTTCTGCTTCTCCTGACCTTCTCTTCTGGATCTGCTCCTCGGAGTTGCTCGATGTTTTCAGGAGCTGTACAAGCCAAGCTAAAGTCTTGCTCTTTGCAATTTATGTCCAGATTTTTCCTCAACCCAAAGGCCTCAGACTCCTCTTTAGTAATGTTCAGTCCTTTTGCATCAGAGGGTTGGCTACTGGAAGATTTAAAATATTGCCCACTTGCAAGCACTGAAGTCTGAGCTCCGTGTTTATTGACACTTGTGGAAATCACTTCACGATCCAAGTTGGTCCGGAATTCATGGATGTCTGTCCCACCTGCTCTGAAACTCCTTTTCTCAGAAGAGCATTTCACAACATTAATCCTCTCTGATTTATCTACAGAAGAGACTTCACTCTTATCACCTTTAATTTCAGCATGTAGCTTGTTGACTTTTTCACTCATTCCCAAACCTTTGTTTGTGGAATAAGGTATTTTCTCATCAATGAACAGTGGCTCAGGATGAGTTTTATCAGTGTCTCTTTTCTGTTCAGGTAAAGTGCATTCACTGGAGAGAAAACCAGCAGGTTCTTTCAACACAGCCTTGCTTGTGAGAACTTTTGCCTCTCTGGCTTCTGAAGTAACATTATCTTCTTTCAAGTAAAGAGTGTGACTACTTGCCTTAACCGACTGCCCTGTGGCTACAGCCTCCTCATCAGTCTTATTCTCTTTCACAGATGATTTTCTAGCTCTGAGTGTCATGGCCTTTTTCTCAGGAGCCATTGTGATGGCTTCACTAAGAGCCCTTTCACCACACGTCTGAAAGATTTCATACCTGGGCTCTATTCTTTGGTAAATTTGAGAATCTTCTGCATTTTTGGGAGCGGGCTTTTCACTTTTCTCAACCAAAGATTTTTCTAAGACAAGTCCCGGACTCATTTTCTTGTCTTGACTTGAAGAAACCGATTTTGGACTTTTCTCTACATGTGCTGGATGTTTTGATGAATCAGGCTGCTTGTGATGCTCCTTTGCAGTGGTGCTTTCCTCCCCTTCTCCCATCCAAGAGCGTCTGCTGTGCCCTGAAACCAACAGGTCCTGCTTTGCCTCGGGCTCCTGGTTCTTTTTTGGTGCAGGATCAGCCCCAGAATGCTCAGCAACAACGTTGTGCTTCTGGACATTGTGCTCAAACACGGTGGCCCGGACAGTTTTAATGAAGGGCTTTTCCAGAAGTGCTGGGTTTAATTTCTTTTCAAAGTTGCTTGTGAATGAGACAGAAGTCTCACTCTGCTGTGAGAAATGCTGACCATCTCCCAAGAAGCTTCCTTTCCTCTCCAGCTGATCAGGTTTATTGGTTATCTTTAAAACCTGCCGGGATTTCCAAGGCTTCCCAGGAGCAAATGCCTCTGTGAAATCTGTGCCGTGGGTGAGCTTCAGCTCCTTGTTCTGGAACAACAAAATCCAACAGTTATCTGAGTTTATTTTTAAAAATGTGTAATAAAGTTTGTAATGTGTAATAAAATAAAAAAATGTGTAATAAACTGCTGCCAGTTTCTATTTTAAAACTTATTTGCACCTACTTTGTGCAAGTCAAACACATCCACGTTCCCTGAACACAAACTCCACTAAGACCAAGGTAACCTAAGGGAATGTGTAGCTCCAGCTCCTGAATCTTGATTTTAACAGAAATATCTCACTGATAATCACTTACATGGTCAAACTGCAAGGAACATGAAGAGTAAATATCACAGCTGGAGCTGCTCAGCTATGAGAAATGTTAAGCTGAGTAAAAAAGGAAATATGGAAATTAATATTTATTACCAATGCTTCACTATTATCTACTCACAGGAAATACAAGCAGCATCCTAAAAGACAGTATTTTTAATAGCACTTGCTGAAAAAGCACAGCATGCAAATAATAAAGGGAATCAAAGAACACTAGAGGTCTTACAGGAGTTCAATCTTTTATTCAAGTTTTAAAATTTAGAACTCAGAGTTGACTTAAGATTGTCTTAAAAAAAGCTAAAGAACATCAGAAAATTAACACTAAAAAAAAATCTTAATTTATAAATACCTTAAGTCTGAGCTATATTCTTCAAGGAATTTCTTTAATCCTACTTTATTGGCAGATTCTGAAAACAGCACTTCCATTAATGAAAGATTTTCTTTCTAAAACAAATTGCTCTCCTTGAAAATAACACTGAACTAGAGAAACTTTGCACCTGTAGCTTTTCCTTACCTTATATTCTTATCTTGGACAGGAAAAAAGCCATGAGAACTCACTACAAACACCCTTACACTGCATTAAATCTTCTCTTCTAAGAACTGTCACCAGAGAAGTTCTGTTTTGCAACACTAAAGTGTTGCTTAGAAACAGAGAGAGCCTAAAGCTTCCACAGCAAATCCCCATTGTCCCTGGAACACTTTGTTGTCTGAAGTGCTCAGGTAAATGTTGTTGAGGAGACTGACAAAGGTCCAGGCTGGGATTTACCAGGAGCTGGGACACAAATGCAGGAAAGCACAATCTCAATGCTCTGCTTGGAGAAAATAAAGATTAATCACTGCACAAACCCACCACAGCCACAGCCAATTCACTGGGGTTTCATGCATTAGAAATCCCCTAAAAACAAGACACAAAATATTCTTCCCTCTCTACCACTCCTACACTGAACAGTGTGCACACCAAGCTTGACAAACTCAGCAGACACAATACTCCTGAACTTCTCTGCAGATCCTAAAGACAAATTCACGCCAGCAAATCCACTGGGACTGTGTCTGCCCCAATACTCCCCATACCCATTTAAAAGTCACTGATTGATAAAGCCACACACAACAGGACCCTCTCCTTGCAGAGCCAGCTGGAGCCCAATTGCTGCCAGTTCCTTACTTTTGGATTTTCCTGCAGGTCGTGGGTCGAGTCAGCTCCAGCCTCCCCAGGTTTCTCAGGCTTTGCTTCACCCCCTGATGTTGGACTTGAAAACCTAAAACAAAGGACTGGTGTTACTTCTTTAGTCCAGCTGGTCAGGGAGCAGGGTGGCTTCTTACCAAAGCAGCCTGGTAGAAATTATGCATCAAATTATATTTCCTAAAGGAGAAACATCATTATTTTACAGTAAATGACTGCATTTGGTGGTTAAACTGTACCTAGACCAAATTTACAAAAGATTGTTAATTATGCATCTTATTTGATAACAGAGGATTTAGAGATGCATAACAAGCTATTTCTCATTGACAGTTACACTTACATGCAAAGGTCACAATATTGACAGCTTTATTATTTTTTCAGCTGTTGTCAGAATATATTTAATTTTCTCCTTTTTGGCTTAAAAAAGGCAGGAAAGGAGCTTAAGAATACTAGTAAAAAAATCACTTTAAGTGGAAACAAAATTATCAAGCTGTTTTTACTGGACTGAGAGAGCAAGTTTTACTGAATAACATGAAGCCAAGAGGATTAAACAGAATTTCTCTGTAACCTACATCTTGGTTAAGTCTGCAGAGAGTGGCCGTGACTGCAGTGACCGGCGCAGATTTCCTCCCTTAACGTCAGGATTTTCTGTTGTCAGCTCCTTGATCCTCTGCTGGATGGTCACACACCTGTTTTCCTTCTCAGCAGCTGCTGGGAGAAGCTCTGTATCCACTGTGGCACTGGGATTTTCTGAAGTAAACAAACTAATGTGTTTTTTAACACTACCTCTTAAGATATTATTCTCTTTTTCCGTGGAAGATGCAGGACTTTCACAGCTCAGGAACGTGTACGTTTCCTTCTGGTCTGGTTTTTTTCCCCCCTTATTTGTTCTGCTTTCACTGGTTGTTTCAGGGCTTCTTTCAGGACCATGCAAGTTAATAATTATTTCTGGTTTTGTCTCAATTTGTTCACTTTTAGATTTAAGTTTTGTTTCCCAGGTGCATTTCCCATTATTTAGGATGCCAATGTCCTGACTACTGCACTTCAGATTTGTTTTAGAAGAACTGCTTTTATTAAATTCAGTTTCTTCATGTTTTGGCCCCGTTTCAGGCTGATCATGACTACCATCAGTAAAAGCAATTATGGATACATTCTCCTTGCTTTCCTGGGATGAACCAGCCTTCTTGCAAGAAGAAAGATCTTTCTGTTCAAACTTAGCTGTCAGGTCCATGGACAAAGGCCTTGGTTTTCTAACCCCGGATTTCTCCGGAGGGGATTTTTCCTCAGAAGCTTCCACAGTGTGATGCTTTTGATCTCGTAATGATTCCAGAAAAATAGCAGACACTGGTCTATGCTTTGCCCTTTGCTGGACATCAACTTTATTGTTGAGATTATTTGCATCATCACTGCTTTTCTCCCTGGGATGAACTTCACCAGCATCTTTCTCTTCACCGGTTTTGAGGGAGTTCCAGGAGTCTGGTCTGAGACTGGAGGAAAACGACATCTGCCTATGGAGAGACCCATCAGGCTTCCTGGCTGTGTCTGCTGCTTTCACAGAGCCCTGGAGGTCCTTGCTGTGCAGAGCAGTAAATCCCCTGCGCTCCTGAGCCCTTTTCTCCTGTGCCAGGCTGACCTTGGTCTGCTCAGGGCCCGCTGGCTCGAACAGAATGACTGTGTTGGCACTGGGCCCTGTGTAGAAAGTCACGTTTGTCACCATGTCACCGTCAGCCCGATTTTCAGTGTCAATGGCTTTCTGATCCACTAAGGGAGGGACATTCCCACTCAGCACCTTCACAGAGGATGTTTCCTCAGTGGTCTTTCTCAGCATGCTGCTGGATCTGAACGCTGGGACGGGCGGTTTGACGTTTGCAAAAGTTTCCGAGGATTTCTCTTTACAAAAAGGCTTTGGGAAAAGTCTGGGCCTTGATCCCAGCGAGGGCATCGTTGCAGATCTCAAGGAATTCCCAAATTTCTTGTTCTCCTCGAGAGTCAGTGATGCTGAGGCCTCCTTTGCCTTGTTGCTGGCATCTGAAAGCACACTGACATACACACGCTGTGCCTTCTCCTCAGCCCTGAGCTCAGCTAGGTCAGGGACTGCCGCCAAAGATGCCAAAGTAGAATTTATTTCTACTCTTGTTGCCATAGTTGGAATTACACATTCAACAAAACTGAAAAACTCCAGCAAGGAAAAAGAATCTGGAAAAAAAAAAGAGAGAAAAATGCAAGTATTGATGTAGAGTCAGCATGAACATCAAATACCATCATTCTCACATAAATTCACAAGGAAGCAAACTCAGATCAAGGTGCCTTTCAGATATGCTGATCCCAGAGTTTATCACACTGAAAGACATAGTGTTCCTTCTCTAAAAAACAAGAAACACCATTATTTACTGACTTGGCCCAACAACCAAATACAATGGAAATAAACATATCCTACAAATTTCCACGCTCCCACTTACCATAATTTGCTGCTGCAACCAATCCATAGGGCCTGAATCCCTTCTCATAGTGACAACAAGAGCTTGGTCACCAAGGGCACATTAAGTACAGGGAATGTGATCACTACAGAGACACTGCCCAGACTTCACCTGCAAATAAACAAAATATTCCAACTCAGGTGTGGCACATACCCAGACCTATACAGGCATGCCATGTGAGACAAAAATCCAGAGCATTCTAAGGAGGAAAAGCTGGTTCCCAAGCAAAAGTGACCTCATGTAAACTGTAAAAAGGAGAAGAATGTTTATTTTTCAAACATCCATTAAAGAATCAACAAGAAATTACCACTCAAAGGTGTAACTGAAAGATGAAGGGGGAATAACTTAGACTGCACAACAGACACACCAAATCTAAACAGTTAAAACCACATTTAGGTAAGACTGTTTGCATATTCAAGTGCTGTCAATCACTGGTTAAACACAGAGCTCTGCATTACTGTAATCTCAATTACTGCAATTTACTTTCTATTGTAAAGCTCTTTTCTGGGGCAGCAGTCTGTGATGTGCTACCTGAGCAGCTGACCTGCAAACGGCTGATTTTCCATCAAAATGGGACTTTTACCATGACAAAGCAATTTTGTACCTCGCTAGCAACGGCAGGAGAAGAGCTTTGGCTTTAATTATATTCTTACTGCAGAGAAGTGGGAAAACCAGCAGTAATTAGAATTTCAGCAAGAAGTAACCTGAATTTTTCCTAACGAAGTATATTTAAACTGGTAGCAGATGCAGGCAGCTATGTAAGGTTAGATTATTTTTTCCTTCAAAAGCTGTCATACTCCTCATTTTTAGAAAACTCACACTGTACTTCATAACCAGGGGCCCAAATTTGTGTTGCCACCCTCTTGTCTCTTTTGGGCAGCTTTTGAAGGGACAGTTTTGGACTCCTCTCACTGGACCCTATATTAGTGTGAATTTACCATGCAAATAAAACTTATTTGTAGATTCTGTGGAATATGGAGCTTCCTGCTTGTGACTATTTAAAAAACCCAACCAGGATCTTGCCTTCCTGAGTCTGCAATCTGGAGAAATGATTATTTCACCTTCAGCTTCCCTTGACCAGACTTAGCCCACACTGGCACCGAAACTGCGGGGATTTATTTTTGTCCCTGCTTGTGCTCCCTCTCTCAGGCAGGAGAATGAACTCCACTCACCTTGTCCATTCCCTTTCATCTTCCAATCCACTTGGAGTTCTGTCTCAACCACTTATCCCTGATGCCATCCCCCCTCCTCCCAAGTCCATGACCTCGTCTTTCCAAAATAGCCACTAACCCAATCAGCTTATCCACATCAATCTGCCCCTTCCACCATCTCACAGATCTCCATGAAATCTTCCTCCCGCTCCCGCTCCTTGTTCTAAGAAACGCCATCAAAATCCGATTAAAATGCTCTCACATTCCAAGGATGCAAATGTTTGGGAGGTGCTCTAAAAGGAAACTTGCTGGAATAAGGCTGATGCTCACAGGCAACATTGCAAAGGGAAAAATTCAGCTGTGAAAACAGCATCGGCCTTGCAGTAGCTGAGAATAAATTCTCTCCTATCATTCTGTAGTCCCTGTTTCTCTGGAAAAGAAGAAGGGAGCACAGAACTTCTTAAATGGACTAAAACTTGATCCTCAATGGAACGCAGGGCAGTGAATTTACAATGTGGGACCTAATCCCTGGTAACAGAGCACAACTTGCTTCTCCAGCCAATATTCCTAACATAAAATTTACTCCTTTAGTTTCATTACACTCCAGCTTTACAGGATCCCATTTTCCCCTACGTGAACTACCCAAGTCAGTTTTCATGTTTCAAATTCCAACACCCTACCACAGATACGTGGCCCCAAACAGACAAGTGTTTGAAAAAGAACAAAAATGTAGTGGAAAAAATAATCACCCAACTTTGAAAATGATAAAGCTCCTTGATACATGTACACTTGATAAAGAGGAATCATGTTATCAATGCCAAGTGTAACATACACTAGACACTGTGTCTCACTTTTGAAATATATCTTGATTTAGATAAACCTGTTTCTTTCTTAATAAAATATCTCTAGTCCAGTTGGCAACACACAAAATTTGGGGCAATTTATAAAGATCAACTGTAAATTAAACTGCAGGAGGATTTCAGATGCTATTAATATTTAGTAATACTACTGTAATCGTACTACTACAGTTGTAAATCCCTCACCATCAGCTACACCATGTTATTCCCTCCCTGACCTCCTCTGCCCAGGGACAGTCAGCCAAGCTGCCCGTGCTGCCCCTGCATGTCCCCATCCTGTGTGCAGAGCCTCAAAGCCACTTTGTCCCTATTTCTGGGCACCTTGTCCCCATTTCTGGGCACCTTGTCCCCATTTCTGGGCACTGTTTCTCCCCGTGCCTCCCAAGCAGTGCCCACGCTCCCCTCGGCTGTGGCAGGCGCATTCTGCACACAAATGAAATTATAAATGGCACTGAAATGTCTCTTGAAATCCTCCTGCTTTTATCAGAAAGGCAGGCACATGAAGGCCTGGCTTTTCCCTGCTGCTCCTCTTCCTCAGCTTCCAAACACCTGCGACTGGGATTTTTTCTTTTCCTGGGCCAAGCTGAGCCACCACAGGGAGTCACAGAGATGCACACGCAAACACCGCTCCAGGTCCCTTCAAATCTTAATGCCCTCAAGTGTTGCCTGCATTTTAAATTAAAGACCTACCATTACAAAGATGGTCAACATTGCTCCTAAGAAATCAAAATGGATTATTCACTTCACAGGGGTATTTTTGCAGAAGATCATTCGGGAAGGGCTTCACCCCAAACACGCCCTCGCTCTGGCATTGCCCACCCACCACACACACAACTATTATTTACATCACTGCTAATTCCTTTAAGCCTATTAAGGCAACAGCAACAGCCTGCAGATAATTTTTCCATCATGAATCACATGACTATTGCCAACTTCCTTGCTCAGAAACAAGAATGTTTTAAATGACACAAAGTAAAATTATCCATAATCTGGCCCTGAACCTCGCAGCAGATAAACAAGTCCATCTGTCTTCTCTAAGGGTGGAAAGCATAAAAATTTCATGAAGAAAATCTCTCTGCTATTAAAAAACCCAAACAAAAAACAAAACCAAACATGTTTATGACATGGACATCAAGCAGAAAGCCTGGCTCCAGCAGCAAATACCCACTAAAAATATTCCATAGAAAAATCACCTAATAAACATGAAGTTTTTCTTCTTGTTTCCAACTTTATCAGCAAATCTGCTTCCAGTATAAAAAAATTACTCCCTTATAATGTAGACACAGGAAGAAGTTTGTATAGCAACATATATTAGCAGCTCCTGAAAACATGGCTTTGTCCATGACTGTGGTTGGGAGGTTGGGACTGGATGATCTCTAACGACTCTTCCAACCCAAACCAGTCTGGGATTCCATGATTCTGTACATTCCCCTGGCCCAAGAAGCCACAGGAGCTACTGGGAGCAAATGACCATAACCCAAGATTTATTTCATCCCTCCTACAAAAGGTTGCCCCGCTGTCTAAAATGATGCAGTCTTTACAAACATTTTTCTTCTCTCATTTCTCCTTCCTGTCCTCACTGACCGAACACTGGGGTCAGTCTGCAGCAATCCCTGTCCGTTCTCCCCAGAAATCCTCCTGCTGCTGCTTCCTGCACTTGGGGACGTGCTGATTGGATTAAATGAGAATTAACAGACAGATCCTATCACTTACTGTGCACGTACGAGTGTGAGTACTTGTGCTGACAAGAACATGACTTACTACAGCGCAACAAAAATAACACAAAGGAAAAAAAACCTATTCTGAAACTTTCATAACCAAGTAGAGCATGAAACTAATTCAGTAAAAAGCAGGCTTTTTCTATTTTTGGGTTTAAGCCTCATTCACATTATTATTCTCTGCAGTGGTATCCATCAGTTGTATTTAAGAGGACATTCAGGGTCTCTTAAAGGGAGAGATTATCAAAAATACTTTCATAATGGCTCTAATTTTTAATCTGGCAGGTCAAGTTTATTCACAAAGTAAAAATAGCTAATAAAATGCACTTAAATTATCTTTTCCCAGATTCACAGTGAGAAACTCAGTTCTGCTTCTCAGTAATGAAAATAAGAAGGCTGAGAATTAAAACTTCATATTCCAAATCTCACAAGCCAGACAGATCTGCAAAGCCTCACAGATCACTAATACTAAAATTCCACAGGATTGTAAAATTCAAAATATCCTTCCTCTATTTCACATGTCCAAGTCTCTTGGAAACCTCTAGTTCTTTTCTTTTACCAAAAAATCTAAGTGCTGTTCTTTTGGACTTCACAGTCCAGTCCCAACCCAAGGATGAAAGACTCCACTCTGACATTTCCTCCCACTGCAGAAAAGATTAGCATTTCGTTAAATAAAGTGTCCATCCTAAAAATAGCAACATTTACAAGCACTTGTAAATCTCTAATTGCTCCTGCCAGTACAATTGCATAACGATCATCACCTGCCAGAGCTTCACCCCCATGCAGCTGCACTAAAGAACTGCAATATTTTCAACCACCCTTTTCATTGTGCTGCCATCTCAGTACCACGGTGAGAACTTTACCTTGTATTTTCATCTCCATGCTGCAAAGACTGGGCAGTTTAAATGGTAACAAGTTAGAGAGCGGCAGTTTCAGAAATTCAAGCTGGCCTCTATATGGTTATAGGCCATAAAATTTATTTATTAAAGCAAAAATTTGATGTTAAATACACTGGCATGGTCAGGATGAATTTAAGATCACATTCCTGATGTAGCAGGACAATCAGCTGAGACAGGGATTCAGGAAAATGTTGTAAGGGTGGTGAGGCCCTGGCACGGGGTGCCCAGAGAAGCTGTGGCTGTCCCATCCCTGGAAGGGTCCAAGGCCAGGCTGGACAGGGCTTGGAGCAACCTGGGCTAGTGGAAGCTGTCCCTGCCCGTGGCAAGGGTGGCCCTGGATGAGCTTTAAGGACCCTCCCAACATAAACCAGTCTGGGATTCTATGATTAATTTATGGTAGAGTAGGATTCAACAGTAAAATGCTACTGTGTGTAACCAGGACAGAATGCATCATGATGGCTGAGGGGCACAGGGAGTCATCCTCCAAATTTCCTTGAATTTATGAGACAGATGTGTCTGGAGAGAATGATTTGGGTAAAAAATTACATGTAATAATCTGTTTCCACAGCTGTCAGCCGGTGCTATTTTCATAACAATGCCCGTGTGTCACATATAAAACGTAACCCAACAGGATTTATGTACAAAAGGGGCAGATTGCTCCAGTTCTTTCTAGAAAACAGCTTCAGAATATCACCCTTTAGAAAGGTACCGTTTACAACCATAGATTTAGTATCAAGTACCCATTTTCTGGCTATTCAGCTCCAAAAATTTCTGCACTGGGTTTTGGGGGCAATGACCACTGTTCTACAAACAATTCAGGCCAACTCCTTGGTCAAGATCAGCTTTGTCCAAGCCAGGTCTTGGCTGGAGATTTTCCTTTTTGTACATCGTGTTCTACTCAAGAGATCCCTCAAGAGCACAGGGGCTGACAGAGCACACTCGGCATTTCCTCTGACCTGCACAACTGCTTCATTACACCCCAAACTTCCACAATTTCCTTCTCCCCAACCCTCTCATTGACAGTTTCAGAGGAAACTCTCTTCCCAGTTTCACAGAAGGCCCAATTTGTTTTGAATGTTTCTTGAGTCTCAGGTAGAAAAAATCCCAGCCAAATGAAAATTACATTAAATGTTGGTGAATCACCATTTTTTGGTATCAGAAGCTGCATATCCTCACCCTCCTGTGTGAATCATCTTTTACTTCCAGAATTCCACACGAGGGATTCCACCCAGCTCGTTAGTGGGTGGGTATTTTCAGAAAGTCCAATCCTTTTGGCAGTTGAAATAGGGAATAAAAGCAAAATCCCAATTTCTGCCAGCTAAGGATGACATTCTGCAGAACATGAATTATAGGATAAGGCTGAAGTGAGGCTAAAAGCATATTTGTGCAGAAGGTGGGTATTCCTAGGAGGCCTCAGAATGCTGTTCTGTTTGCTTCTCTCATCAAACCTTTGCTTTTGTGGTCAGCTTCAACTCCTGCTAATGTTCTTTTAGGTTTCATCCTTGTAAGTGCTTTTAAACCACGAATGAGACCTGCAAATAACCTCCCCATGCAGTTTAGCAGGAAAAAAAGACATTCCAGAAACAACTGCACTGCGTGCCAGATAAAATATTAATGACCAGGTTTGGCTACAAGCAAGAAAAACTGATTATGGAACTGGAAAAAGAAAAATAAGTCAAACTAAGCCTCTTCCAGGAAGATGTTTGGTTGTTTCAGGGAGGACTTTATTCTATCTGCAGCTCCCAGAGGTCAACGGGGTCACGTCCTGGACACAGCAGAGGGTGGGTACTTGAATTTGTAATTTGGCAAATTTCTCCTCATACCTTTTCAGAATCATCATGGAACTTCCTGCTGGTTAATTGTACCACTGTCTTCTTGTTGAAGGAAGCTTAACTTCACTTTTAATTGTATTTAAAATAAACTTTGGCTAGAGTTAAGTTTTTCCACACAGATCCTGAAGGAATGGGTTAAATCCCTAACTCTTTTTCATATTTTATGCCACACATCCTGAATATGATGGAATTAATCAAAAGTTAATTCATGTGTCCTTTGAGCGTATGATCTCCATGACTTTGCTTTAAAAAGGTGAAATTTGGCTCATTATAGTTTCAGAAATACATCAAGCAGCTACTGATCCCTCTGATCTCGAGCAGGCAGCGCTTTCCAAAGCTCCCGGAACTGAGGCAGGGCTGTGTTTCTCCAGCTTTGGGTGGGAATGCTCTCAATTGGCAAGCACACCATGGACACAGCTGAAGGAGTGTGAGGAGATGATGAGCCAGCTGAAGCACAGACAGAAATATGGGATTGAAAAACAACTTTGGCATTCCTCCATTTGATACTCACCTACACAATACCATGCTCAGTACCATGTTTCAGCAGTAAAAGGAGCTTAGAGACCACCCACACCTGGAAATATTTACTGTAACTGTGCACATTTCTCATCCTCTTGGCAACAAGGGAAGACTAAGGACAACTGCCTGATCTCAGAGCTGACAGGACGTGGATATCACCACTGGATTTTGTTTTATTCGCTGCCTTCAGAGCCACCAGCTGCTGCAAATGCTTTAAAAGCAGCAATGATATAATTGGGACAGTTTTCTCCCAAAACAAAGCTACTTGGACACTGACACTGGAACTCCTTGGTGAGGAGAGGTGCAGTTAAAACAGCCCTGCAGCACAGCACCTTGCTGAGCCTGGCAGGCAGTGTGGGGACACCAAAGCTCATGTGAAGCACTCCCGTGGGAGACAGGGCTTGGCTGACCTGCTGAGGAATTCAAGTCAAAGGATCGAGTGAAGCAGATCCGTGGGCTTTGGTTTATTGAAAAAATCCACCTACTTGTTATAAAATTAGGCAAGTGCCTCCACAGCACTTTGAAGCCTTCAGAAATAAAGCTGACCCATGGCCCTGTGCCTCCAGGCAGGAATCAGGGGAAGGACCTTTCCACACAAACCCAGCCTCTGAAGGTCACTGTAACACAGAAATAGCATGAGGTGAGAAGACATTTCCTGCTTGCCTTCATGCACAGCAGGTGCTTTTGTGTCACAAGGACAAAGCCCCTAATCCTCTGATCTGCCTCCTCAAATTCTAAGAGATTTCCAGCACAGTAAACCACTTTCAGAAAGTACAACCAGCCCGAGCTGTCCTGTGATTGACATGGGGTCACCAGGACAAATTTATAAATATTGAGCCTTTACACATTCATCTGAGTGCTGAAAAATTAATTAAGGTATTGCCATATGGAGAGAAAAAAAAAGTGGTTTCATCCAGACTTTCAGAAAACTTGAGGTTACTGGCCTTGGAGCACAACCTTGAACACACTGAGAGATCACTTCAACAGTTTAACCTGAACCCATAGAACTGGAGGACAAAGGAAACAGAGTGATGGGATAGAAGACCAAAATCATGACATTAAAAATTATATATGTGCATACATAGCTGTGATGACTAACGTGTATCCAAAGGCTAAGAATTAACATTCCTTTGCTTCTGCAAAAACAAGGAAGCAGGTTTACAGTGCATTATTTTTATACCTGTACTTTTCCTGACAGACACATTTGGAAGCTGCACAGTCGCCAGCAAAGACTAATTCACAAAGAGCACGTGGCAGCTACTGATACAACACTCAGAGCAGAGATGCTGAAACAGATTACGCTGCTCCTAAGCTTTCACCTGGACAGAAAGAAATCGCACGATCACAAACTGGCTCAGGCTGGAAGGGACCACAGAGGGTCATCTGGCCCCATCTTCCTGCTCAAGCCAGGTCATCTCAGAACACATGGCACACAGTTCTGGAATAACTCCACTGAGGGAGCCTCTCTGGGTGATCTGGGGAAAATGGTCACTGCACATTCGTGATATGTACTGCTTCAGCTCTCACAGCTCTGCCATCAGATGTCTTCTCTGATGGCTGGTTTGCCACTTGTGATCTTAAAAAATCATATGCAAAAAGCTCTGTGTTCAACAGCTTTCGATTTGGCTGCTATTGACACATTTTTTTGTCAAAACAGAGAGCCAATACTGTGCTGCAGCAATTTCTCCATTCAGCCCATCATTCCACCTTTCAGATATTTGATTAGTCAGAGCATAAGCACGTAGTCAAGTTCAGTCAACAAGCAAATACACTCGAGCCCAAAATACTCGTACCAGGCACTGCTCTAGAAATGAACTGCAGCTTCATGGGAGCAAGACACTGATAAAGAATGGGTTGGACCAGGTGGTTCCCAGGAACAGATGATACTGTTCTGTGAACAAATGAACAATTTCAAAGCCTGCTCCTCTGAGTTATAGCAACCTCTGCCCTGAAGATGAAGTCTGCAAAGCCTCAGCACAGCAGTACCGAGCTGGAGATAAAGAGATCTCCCTGGTACTGCTGCAGGAGACGAGCACTGTGACAAAAGACTGGCAGAGCTGGCACTAATAAACAACACAACTCCATCTCCCAGGCAGCACCTCCATCCCCAGCTCTACAGCAGCAGTTCAAGCGCTTCATAGAAAATATGACCCAGCTTGGGACAGGAAAATTATTAACAGTAAACTGGATTCATTTTACTCCAGTTATGCCTTTCAGGATACTGATGGAGCCAATAAAACTCATTCAAATCAAATGGACATGACCCTCAGATTTACCATTTCCACTTCTGTCTCATAAATAGTGAAAGAAGCATTGGACTAAGGAGAGATGGGTGGATCTATTCAGAGTCAAATAAGTAGTGTTATAAAAGCCAAATACTTGGTAGCATTTATCGTTCCCTGGGCCAAAATCCCTTATGTCACCCTCTGCTCTCCAACACACCGACATACTGAGACCTGAATCTTTTTGCCTCTCAGGTTGTTCCCAGTGTTCCAACAGCTCTTTGATCTCTTCCTTGTGTATGAACCTGGCATTAAGTCGGGTAGGATACGGTGCTGCAGCAGGGTGCTGCCTCCTGCCAGCCATCAATAAACTGCCCTGAGCTGCACACCCAGAACAAACCTGCTCTGTCTGACGTCCTGTCAGAGGAGCTGCTGCTGCTGCCTTGATGATAAGGCTCCTCTTTTTCCTTGGGTGGGCACATCTGGCTTTTTACATATGCAGGAAATAGGCTTTTTCCCCACATTAATGCAAATGCCCACCTCAGAACCACTGGCTGGGTATTGCCAGCCTGTACAGTGTTCCTCTGGTTGTCTGTGAGCAGGGCATTGTTACCAGCAATCCACAAAGGAGCTTCCTCTTCCCCCAAAGCCCCACAAATGGAACAGAGCACAGAGGGGTGTGTGTGACTGTGAGGAGCCAGAGCAGTGACACTGCACTTCTCCCCTTTTCTGAACAAAAGGATGTTTTTACACCAAGAACTCTGACAGCAACAAGCCTGCACATGCATTGTGCACTACCTTGTTCTTCAGAAACACAACATTATTTAGCAAAATCAAGGCCTGTGATGAATTATTGATAACACGTACACTATCTAGAAGCTTTGTGAGTACTAAACAGTCTCCTCCACCTCCCTACATGCTTGAGAAAGCACAGAAAGGGAAAAAATGCCTAGTAATTGAAAGACAACAGTTCAGGTACTAAAAACATTAACATATTTATTGAGGGGCAGGGCGGGTAAAAGAAAAAGAAATAGCTGAAGTAGGAAACCAGTTCTGAAATCCAAACGGTAGCACTGGGAACCTGGGAGTGCCTGGATATGCACAAGCACTGGTGTGGAACATCCCCACATCCAGCTCAGGGACAGGGAGGCCCAGGGAACCCCAGGGGCTGCTCAAACCACACTCACAGCTCTGGCACAGAAGGGCATTTTTTAACCACAAGTGAACCCTGGGGGCTTTTTAACTTTCTGGGAAGTTTTAAGCACGGAGAGCAGAGAAGCACTTTAACATATCAAAATGAAGATAGAAGAGTAACATGAAAGCACTTGAATCTCATGGTCCAATGTAAAGATCACCTACATTTTAAGGCAGGGTAATAATGAATAGCTGACACAGGCATATTTCGCAGCTCACAAAAATTAGGAGTCAAAGATCACAGGTTTGTCCTCAGCAGTTCATCCAGATCTGAGCACTTAAGCACAAGCACTCAGTTGCCCATGAGCAGCCAGACCATGAAATTTCCCTCAAATCACCCCCACCCAGCCACACTCACACCACAATTACAGCAGCCCTGGCACCTGATCCCAGTTTCTCAGGGCATATCCAAGGAAGGGATTTAGTAACCTGAGAATGATCTCACAGTGGATTTAGAAACACCTCTCCCAAGTTATTACAAAGAAGGATCCTCGGACTGAAATCTGACTCAGAAGAAATCCAGGACACACGGAGTTCTCCCAGCTCCCCAGCTCTGCTCATGCCTGTCCCCACAAAACCCCACAGAGAAGCAGGACCCACTGATCCCACTGTGATCACTGTTAACATCACTGGAGGCCTCTGGAAGACACGAGACATTCACCAGCCTCAAGAGGCACAGCGAGTCCTGTAGCCACTGAGAAATCTGCTGAGCCAACCCCCTCGCTGGCCTTTTGGTACAGATCTGCAAGTTCAAAGGGTGGCATAAAGTTGTCATAAAAACAGATAACTGGCACTGCATCCAGAATTTCTGCAGGAGGAATCCAACCTGAGCCAAATCAGTTCCAGAACAGGAGCCACGCCAATCCAAGCAACTTAATGTGAAGTGGCAAAGCTGGAAAGGAAATTAAAGATCTACACGTCCCAACAGCTCTCATGGGACAGCAGCTGGTGCAGGATGCTTCAGAAGTGACTTAGGCACAAAATCTAATTTATTTTCATTTTCTAGTAATCTGAAGCTTTCAGACTTGATGAGCCAACAGGAGACATCTGCTCAGTGAAGAAGATTGAGCAATTTTTTCATTTTGTTTCACCACATATGAATCAACCAGCAAACCATGGACAAAAGGTCCATGTGAAGTACCGGACACAAACTCTGCCCAGGAACTGCCCTGGTCAGCCTGATGAGTTCTGCTCCCCAGAGTCATCAGGTTCAAGAGCCAAAGTGTTCAAAAATCAGGATTAACAAAAAGCAGCCAGGCAGGATGGAAGAGCTCTGCCTGATCAAACCTGCCCAGTGCTCAGGCATTGTGTGGCCTGTTTGCTCTGCAGTAAAGTGATAAACACCACAGATTCTGAAGTCTAATAAAAGCTAGTCCAACCTACTACAAACACTGTCTTGCACATTGGTAAACAGTTATAAACAACCTTCCGTTAATTATATATATTTTAAATACACACTCATGCCTTAATAAATTTTTCACTCCAGCCTTCAGATGTTAGCAGGAGCAGAGCCATTAGATCTGACAAGTGGTGGTGTTGACTCTCACTGTGAGCAGCTCCAACCCTGGGCTCTGGGATCTCTGTTCAAGTCCAGCTTCCCAAGGCTCTTAGACAAGACATGACAGAGAAGAGAGCACAACCATTTCTAGAGTCAAGGTGAACAAAGATGGAAAAAGGTTTAACTTTAAAGTAACCATATTCAGCATTTTTGAAGTGGGCAAATCTGGCATGAAAGCTGCTAAATTAAAAATAAACTCAATGGAACTGAAACAAGAATTTTGGAGACAATTTGAAAAATATACGAACCTGCTCCCTACACAGCCAAGCTTGTGAAAACACCATCTTAGCCACAGCCATAAATCTACAGTAGAAAAAGCCTGGATTCCAGATTAATTGCTTTGTACATTGTGTGCAACAGTCCAATATCAACAATGTCTGATCATTACTTTACACATATATCACATACACACAGCACAAATAATCTCTGAGGATTCTACACATGCTGGTGTGGAAGCAATACTAAAACACATTCCCAGTATTTAAGAACAAGTAAAAGAGAAAGGGCTCAATATGGTTCATCAGAGGTGTCAGTACTGGGGCCTAAGTCACACAGGTGCTTCAGTAAAGTGCCTTTGGGAGAGGAAAATATGTATTTCATCTTAAGGCTTCAGCCTCTCTATCATCTCCCTTAGATTTCCTCCTCATGCATGAGCACCAACATGACAGTGACACTACTCAAGCAAACATTTCACACGAAGAACAGATTCACACCGAGCCCTACAGACACATTTCCTGTGTGTGACTACAACACAGGCTACAAGAAAACCTCTCCCTGCCCAAACTAACCCCCTGTGCTCCAAGCGCAGGGAAGAGGCTCCCGTGGAATCTGCAAGCACTGCAGAAGCAAAAGGAAGCACAATTCCAATATGTTTAATGACTGAATTAGCATAATGCTCACGAGGCAGAAAGCCTCCCTGACCTTCTTGAAATGCTGACCTTTAACTATTGATGAGGGTGTCTGATGGGCACTGTGATTCACCCAGCTGAGGAAGGAGACAAGGAAACATCCCTGCCCTGTCAAGTGAGAGCAGATCAGACACGTGGAAACCCCTCCAGCAGCCTAGCACATCCACACAGGAATAGTGACTAAAACTGTGCTTAGGAGAGTAACAAAGACCTGAAGTTGTACTGGAAACTCTGCTGTAATCAGAGTAATTCATTTAATCTCTCCTTCGCAGACAGCAGCCACAGAGCTGCAGTGATTTAATTATTTTTTTAAATATTCATTTTCTGAAGAACATTAACTGAACATTATGATGACTTGTAAGAATTATGTTACATAAATCCATACATATTAAAAATACTTAATACTACTTGGATAAATGAATATATCTATTATAGAAGAACAGAAGTGCTAGAAGAGACCTTAAAGCTCATCTCATCCCCTGCCACGGGCAGGGACACCTTCCACTATCCCAGGTTGTTCCAAGCCCTGTCCAATCTGGCCTTGAATATTTCCAAGCATGGGGCAGCCACAGCTTCTCTTGGACAGAACTGTTACTGCTGCTCAAACATGCAAAAAACCCACACTGCACCACGTTTACAGCAGGAACAGGATGGTATTTAGATAACTCTGCAGCCATCATGTTGCTGAAAACATTCTAATGACAGATTACACTAATATTTGACATTCAATAGTGCCAATACAGTAAGACACTGTTTGACAACAATAACAACAGTGACATTTCTGTAAGGTCCCTCAGTTAGGGAGCGAGCCAGCCGTGCTGCTCAGCTTCAGCAGAAAGGCCTGTTGTGCTCGTTTGGGTCAATGAAGAATTCCCAGTATTCTCATGAAATATCAAACAGTTACAGTGGCCAGAAATTCCAACTCTGTTTAAAACACATCCTGGCTTTGCTGGGTTATGGATGAGGCAGCTTTGTCCATCGAAAGCCTTGTATGGTTGAACATACTCCCAGCAGATAAACATCCCTCCTAAATGTTGGCACAACTCCCTCCCTGCGAGGAGCCGCCGGTGCTACGGCTGCACTGAGACAGCCAAGCCTAGCACGGGCTCAAGGCTGAGCTCATTAAAAGAGCAAAATAAAGGCAAACTTAAAATTCCGCTCCTGTTCGTGCCTTTCAAAGTCTCGCCAACACTGTAAAATAATGATGGTCCTCATTTTACGACAGCAGGAATAACCAGTTTTAGAACTTGACATTTATTAACATCACTTGTTGAAAGGCACTGAAAGCACATATTTAACCAATACTGTGATTACAAAAACAGCCACTACGAAAATACAAATAGAAGAGGCTGTTGTGTATGGCAACAACGTTGCAGCACTAAAAACGCACACAAATCCTCCTGTTTTCATGCATTTCACTAAAACACTGGCAACCTCCTACCCCTGGAAACTACCAAGGGTGAAATGTAACTACCAGAATCAAAGAAAAACGAACAAAGTACAGGCCGAGCATCTTCACTTCTTCACCTCCTCCCCAATGCACTAAACCCATGTAGTTTAGTTTCAAACAACAGAATGCAGCTAACTTCTTTTTCTTCTGTCTTTGCCATCCATGTCCTGCAGCAGAGCTGGAATTGCCCGTTTGGAGCACGGGCGCTTCCCGGAGCTCTGCGCAGGATCTGGGTCAGATCCTGGAGCTGGAGTTAACAGCCCACTGGGCTCCTGGCAATTCCCAGCCCCCAACCAAATGAAAGGGGTGTTCTGACCTGGAAAAAAGGCTCAGATCTCCTCCCTCCCCACATGAAAGCCCATCTAGCTGCGTGCAGTAAGACAAGCCTTACTCCAAAGCCGCCCATGCTGCGCCATCGCTCTTTGGAGGAGCCGCTGGAGCGCACACGGCTCTTCCCTCCAAGTGAAAACTGGGGAGACACCAAACCTCCAGCAACTGAATTATCTTTTCCTGCTCGTTACACCAGCCTAATGACCATCCTGACTCGTAATTACTACAATAGTAAGAAGCTTTCAGTTCTCACACTGCTGCAAGACCAACACTATCTTCTTTCAGTCAAGCAGAGGCTTTACTCTAGTCCAAAACTGGAAGTTTTGGCGCTTAATTCTGATAAAAACTTTTAATGAACGACTCTGTAAGTGGCTTTAGAAGAGCCCAGATCCCCCCACCCCCAGTGTTTAAGTGTGTGCTCATTGGACATGACTCAACCACAAACAAGCAGTGTTTTGGATAATAACCCTCTGTGCCCTGGACTGCTCAAACTGCATCACCACAATCACACAATCCTCAGAAAACATTCATTTCCTCTCCTCAGGCGTGTTTTGTAGAGATGAAGGGCATAAAAAGAAAACTCAACTCCCATTGTCTCAACCTAAGTGTAAGGCATTCAGGAACTGCAAAAATATGTATTAATGATCTCCTATTTATACAGATGCACTGAAAAATATCCCCAAGCTGTTTGAAAGCGTCTTTGTTTGCAAAAGTTCCTGTATTACATATTCCCAGAACAAACCAAAGACAGTGGGAACCAAGAAAATAAACCTCCTTGATTTGAGAAAAGAATCTAAAGATAAAGTATGCACCCATAAATAGCTTAATTTTAAGAATCTGGATTCTTTAAGCCTAGGCCTGAGGAAAATCATTGCCCAGTAGACTTAAATATGCTTTTGTGATCAGATGTTCAGGTCATACCAATCACATGAATAAAAGGGAAACATTAGGGGTTTTTTTTTAAGCAATAGCTGCAAATAGATAAAACAGTCACCACACTAAATTTAGTGTGTTTTGGCAACACCTATTATCCAGGTTTTCATAAGGATTTGGTTTTCCTGCCAGTTATCAGAACTCAAGACATGGGAAGTCCTCTTCACCTATAGAAGCCCTCGCAAAGCAAAGAGCAGTTGACCTGCTCTGGCTTTGTTACCTGTTAATTTTTTTAATTCTTCCTGGAACACAACTTGCAAAGAATGGCCTGAGAGCTCAGAAGTTCACATATGTCCTTCAATCTCACTGAGAGTCAATGAAGGACAAGAGAACAGAGAACCAACTTCACTTCTAAGCCAGCAAGAAGAGCATCTCCTCAGAATCAGCAGTCACATCTCTCTGGAAGCACATATCCAGGCAACCCAACAGCCAACTCCTGGACATTTTTAGGAAAAGTCTGCACATCCAGCTACCTAGGGCAGGTGCATCTCGAGTTTCTCAAGCATGAAATTTTCTAGTTAAGCTGTTAAACCTACCAAGCCGGTGGTCACTCCGAGGGCCGTGATTAGGATTCAAGACTGGTTGCTGTGGAGAGAATTCCACAGCTCTCCTGATGCTATTAATCCAGTCTCTTTGGCTGCGAGCTCAAGACAACCATGCAGTGGTTTACACTGCAAATCCTACTACCACAACCAGGGACTCTTCATTTAAAGAGATTTCTGAAGCAAAAAATCTGTGGCTTTTGCCCTACGATGCCTTTGGGCAATTCCTACACACAAAACTAAAAACACACCTAAAAACATTGCAACATTCCCAGGTTCTAGTCACCCCTGTGCACCAAACACAAACCAGTGATACAGACTGGGCTCACAGCATCACCACAAGCCTCATGCCTGGGCTTGCAGGATTGAGCATTTATTTCAGTCTTGCTTTTCCAAGCAGCCCACAGCAGGATCTCCTTCTCCATAAGGGATTCACTGGAATGGTCCCTTCCTCCCCAAATGCTGCCTGCTATTTGAGAATTGAACAAGCTGCATTTGCCCTAAGACATAAATTTATAAAATCAATGAGCAGAAAGGCTGCAGCACTGCACACCTCCCTATGATCAACAGCATCATGGACATTCACCCAGCTCGGGAAGTGAAAGACTTCAAACCTCCCGCAAGAAAACATCCCATTAAAAGAAACAGCTTGAAAATAAGGAAAGAACAGCAACATTACACATAAATGGATGCAGAACACTCCAATCTGCATTTAGACACACCCTTTTACCAGTCAAATTTTTGCACTAACTACCCAGCATGACCAATGCATTGCCAAAGGGCACTTCCCCTGGAGAGGGAACATTGCCAAGTTATCAGCTTGTGTGGAGCATCAAGTTGAGAAACACACCATAACTTACAGAAATACCTTGATCTATGAAACTCCCCAATAAGAAACCAGCACAATTTTTAAACACACGAGCAGCCAGCAGAGGAAATCACAACTGTAAGGTGTCCCCAACTAACACACTCAGGGAAATCCTCTCCAGCGTGATCCTGAGTCCTGCCCCTGATCTGCACACCACTCCCCACAAGCAACACTTGTTGATAAGTTTTCTTATCTCTGTTTACAAACTCAAGGACAGACAAATCATATAAATTTGATTCTCATGTTACTTGGAAATCCTGCCAGAAGGGAGGAAGCTCCATGAGCAGCAATCAAACACGGAGTAACTCCAGGGCAAGGACCAGGGAGTGAAGAGCAACACATTCCTCACCACACAGACCGAGCTCCTTTTTCACTCTGCAGTAACCAAACACGTGCCAAAGAGAGGGCAGGTGACAGGACTGGTTTCAAAATTATCTAATAGCCAGAGAAACATGAGTGCTGAATGGAGCAGAGTCCAGGACAACACCCAAATGAAATCACAGAGCTGTGCAAAGAATCCCAGGAGCAGGAATACCTGAGCTCTCCATCCACCTGGGACCTGCTGGTCAGAACTTGCTTCTTTCACATGTGGTCTGAATGTCACCTTGAGCACATGGGGCAGAGGAAGGGCTTGTAAACTTATGAAACACAAAGTCTGAAATTCCTGCTTTCAGTAAAGCCTATTTTCATGTTGTAACTGGGGTTTTTTCCCCTTTGGTAGAAATCAGGCATTTGGGAAGCCTATTGCCACTGCCAGAGGAGTCTGCACACTTAAGCTCAGTTAACACCCAAGGTGATGGTGCTGCACATGGTTGAGACTGGAATTAAAAAAAACCAAAACAACAACAACAAAAAAATCCTGCAGCTACACAAAGCCTCAGTATGGCAGAGGGAAAAACTGCTTCATCATCAGCCATGGAAATGTTCCGAATCCCTGGTTATCTGTCAGGCCAGAGCCGCGTGAGGAGCAGCACAGATGGGTACTGTGCCCTTTCTCCTGCCATAAGAGCAGCAGCTCCAGAACTGCAGCGTGAGCACAACCCCGGGGCTGGGGCCGTGCACGTCCTTTACTGCCACATATAAAATGAGGCAGCAAAAAATGACGAACCAAAGTAGTCGAGTTGGAAACAGTCCTAGACTTTGCCTCCTTTTAGGGACTTTCCATACTGTGACACTCCAGAGTGACTCGGTGCTGTGTCTTCTATACATTGGGAAGGAAACATTTAGCTTAGAATTAGCTCAGGGCATTGTCTGAAACAGAGGGAAAGTTTACACACCCATTTTCAATAAACTCTACACCTATCAAAAGGGAATTATAGGCTACAACGTCTATTTAAATAGGATTCCAACCTCCTTAACTACTCTGAAGCACAAAGGCTTTATAGCTTTACTTACTAATAAATATCCTTGATAATTCTTACAGGAAAAGGCAGAGCATGCTGTGAAGAAAATCCTAACCAAAAAACAAAAGGAGGGGAAAAGTTTATTAATGCTTGATTTTTTTTTTTTTTTTTTTTTTTGAGAAAGTCTTTACCTGGATTAAGCTGCCAGGCAACTTTATTAGCATTTCTGCCACACAACTGTCTGCTTCCCTACACACCCTGCAAACGTCACAGGAAAACAAAGAAAACCCCCATTTTCATGTGGTCGTTAGCAAGATGCAAATCCTTCTGGTTTGTGGAGGACAGACAAGGAAAAGAAAATGCCAACAACCTTCAGCTCTGGCAAAAAGTACCTCAGAAGCAGCTGAAGAACTTCCCAGTTACCCTGGAAACAGTTTACCCCTCAGCAGACAGGGAAAATTGCCTGCAATTACCACCCTGGAGTAAAGCACCAGTTTGGACAAAACATCGATTTCTGTTTGCTGCAGCTCCTTTAATGCGATCCCAGTAATTTATCATGAGCAATATTTGATCTGGAATGGAATTCCATTACCAAACCCCCAAGAGCCTGAGCTCTATTACCAGCCCTGCAGGTATAATCAAAGGTTACAGTAACTCCTAATGGCACAGAAGAGCTCCGCCATCTGCCAAGTGTGATTTCCCCTAATCCCATTCCTCACGCACAAATCAGAATCACCCGGATTACACCACAGAAATAGAAGTCAAGCCAATACCTGAATCCACGGGATTAATCTCCCACCTCCAGACGGGAGAAAGGCAAGAACAGCAACAATGCTGCAGGCAGGCTCAGGAAGGCAAAGATTTCCACCCGGCTCCGCGCAGCACCACGCAGGAAATTCTGGGATTTCACTGATTAGCTTCACCCACCCAGAATCCCAAGGCTGCTCCCTCCCAAATCCGAGCGCAGAACTCCCTGAAAATTCAGGGAACTGACCTCCACGTGATCTTTTGGACCAGCTATTTCCACCCAGAAGCAGCACTCCGTGTCTCTCCGCGCACATATAAACCGCTTGCATTCGGAGTTAGGAGGAAAAAATTAACAAATGAGCTGCATATCACCAGAACGACACAAACCTGTCCACCCAAGTGCTTCCAAAACAAAAATATATGCCCCTAGCAGGGGGGCTGGAATGAGATGAGCTTTAAGATCCTTTCCAACCCAAACTATCCTGAGATTCTACGTAGACACGATGCCAACAAAGCTATGTGCTTCTTCAATTAAACAGAAGCAGCATGATGACTTTAAATCGGCACTTCGAAGTGACTGTAACGAGCAGATAATATATTTCCTGAAACCCAAGGCATTGAGGAGTCACATACCACTCTCGGGAATGCCCGAATCCCTCCTGCTCTGCCCAAGGAGCCGTCGCCCAGCTGCAAACCAGGGGGGAGAAAGGGGGAGCATCTTTATTTGTCCATTTAAGACCTCCAAGCACATTATCATCCCTAATCCGGCGAGGAACAGATAATTGCAGCCCTCGCGGATTACAAAATTACGCTCTAATCCTCACGACCACGAGCAACACCACCATCCACCAAAAACCAACTACAGCTCCTCGCCACCTCCAGCCGCCGAATTAGAACGACGGAAGGGGTTTTTTTGGAGGGGGGCTTTTCCCCTCTCTCCAACCCACGAGGACACGAGCCCTTGGCTCTGACGCAGTGAGAAAGAAGCGGCGAGCAGGTCCGGCAGCGGCGCCAGGGGCCAGGCGGGAGCGGCGAGCGCAGCCCGCGGCACGGCAGCCGCTCCCCGTTCCCCC
>VWZP01006976.1:223094-264982 GCA_013396995.1 Dicaeum eximium
GCCGGCCCCAAGGGTGAGCGAGCACCGACCGCCTTTGTCCCGCCGCCGCCGCCTCACCGTGGCCTCACCAGCAGCACTCACCCAGCCAAACCACCGCCTGCTCCCTCCGCAAAACCGGGCGCCACCGGGGAAGTTGCTTGAAGTGAAGTTGGGCGCGCAGCGGCCTTTCCCCGCGGCGGCGGCGGCGGCGAGCGGCGGCCGGGCACGGCCGGGGGCGGGGCGGGCAGGGGGCCGTCCCTCGGCGCTCCCCCGGAGCGAGGGGCTGCGGGAAGGCGGCGGGAAGGCGGCGGGAGGGCGGCGGGAGGCGGGAATGTCCCGCCCCGGTGCCGGTCCGGCCCCTTCGCCCCGGCGGCCGCGGGGCCCCGCAGGAAGCGCCGCTGTTGCCATGGTGACCGCGCGGTGCGGGCCGTGGGCGGGGCTTCCTCCGCGCAGCGCGGCCGCGATTGGCTCCGCCCCGCTCCACCTGCTCCGCGCGGGACGTGGGTTCGAGTCCCGGCCCCGCCGTCCCGAGGGACGGGATGGGTGTGGGTCGTGTTGGAAAATGTGGGATGTGTCAAGATTAACTTGTTATGTCCACTTGTGGACAGGGACAAATAAAAAAGGGAGCTACTGGGGAGGGTCCAGCAGAGGCCACATGGATAATGAGGGACCTGGAGCATTTTTGTGATGAGGAGAGACTGCAGGAGCTGGGCCTGGTCAGTCTGGAGAAGGGAAGGCTGGAGGGAATCTCATCAATCCATACAAACGTCTCAAACTGTATGCCAAGAGGATGATGCCAGGCTCTGTCCAGTGGTGCCTGCTGACAAGGAGCAGCAAACACAACAAGTCCCACCTCAACATGAGGAAGAAGCTCTTTCCATGGAGGGTGGCCGAGCACTGGAAGAGCTGCCCAGGGAGGGTATGGAGTCTCCATTTCTGGACACATTCCAAACCCACCTGGATGCAATCCTGTGTCACCTGCTCCAGGTGACCCTGCCTTGGCAGAGGGGTTGGACTGGATGATCTCCAGAGGGCCCTTCCCACCACAACTGCTCTGGGATTTTATGATTCTAATCAGTGGAACAGGCAATAGCTGCATCCCTTACTCAAGGACACCCTGAAACTACAAGTGTTAAGGACCTGAATGAAGATGTTGATGTATGTTATGTAAACACTGGTAACTTTCAAAGCTGATACATTCTATAGCTGAACTCTGTTTGTTATAATAATAAAAATCACACCTGCAGGTTAGAAAGACCCTGCCCATGTGAAGACCCTTACCCTGGGCATGTGGAGAAGCAACTTGTATGGGAAGTACTAACAAATCCTAATAAAGGAAAGTTACTGGTTCTGAATTTCTGTGTATAAATAATAGCAGCAAAATCCGGTGGGGTGTGCTGGATTTGTGGAATACACTGAGCACTCAGGCTGCACAACCCTGAAATAAATAATCTATGTCTCTCTCAAGTGTCTCATTATTGGCTTCTTGCACACCAGGTAAAAAATCTAATTTTGTGGCCAAAAGAGGCAGCCCCTTGGCCACCACTGTCCTTCTGTCACCCTCAAGGCAGCACAGCTGTGGAGCCCAGTCCAGGGAACATTGCCTCAGAGCAGAGAAAATCAGAAAGGGAACATTTCTGCTCAGATCAGGGAGTGTTCCCTTTTAGTCCCCCTGTGGGGAATGGCACCGGAGTCACGGGATCTGCCCATTGGCATCCTCTCCTTGCCACAGCTGTCACAGTTCAAAAGCTCCAAATGCTGCTTTTTGTCATTACCGAAGGTGTGGTTCCCTGCTGAGGAGGCCAAAGTCAGCTCTGAGGCGAGGCCGTGACTCACGGCAGGAGGAAGGAGAGTGGATGACGGGCTGGCCACGGGCCAGGGTGATGCCATGGCACAAGGAAAATGCATCTCCATGTCCTCATCCCAGCTCTTGGCAGGACAGGGAAAGATCAGCCAGCATGTCATGTGTCCCTGTCCTCCATGGGGAACTCATTCATCTGCCTTTAACCAGCCCAAATCTCCTTCTTTTACAGGCACAGGGGTCCTGAGCCAGTGGAGCCACTGGATCTCTCCATGATCCATCCCAAGGGAGCCAGACAGAGTCCATGTGGCTGCCCCTTAGCAGGTGCATGGGTGGGAGCAAGAGGAAAAGTTTCAGCAGCAAAAACATCCAGCCCCGTAACAGCAGCAGGACTGTGGATCTTGCCTCGCCTCCTCTGTTGCCACCCACATCCCATTTAAATTAAGATCGCTTTCCCACAGCTTCCCCCCTTGCTCCCAAATCAGGATAATATAGGTGTTTTCCCCACCTTAGCAACCCTTTTATCTTCACCACACAAAGGGATCCCAATTCCATGACTCATTTGCCTTTTTGCTTTTCCAGAAGCCAAGCCATAACCCATCCCCTCAGCCACCTTTCCCCCCAGCACCCTCCCTGCAGCTCCGGCGCAGACGAGGGCGATCCAGGCCTTGGATCCGTGCCCCTGCAAGGAGGGTGTTCCTGCCTCTTACTCCTCTTTGAAGCGTTCTTGTTCCACCCATGGCTGGGAACCCCTGCTCCAGCACACAGGGCTCTCAGCAAGGCGTAGGGAATGAGGAAAACGCCTGATCAGTTATTCAGGAGCCGCTTAATGGCAGCTCCCTCCATAAAAACACCCACACAGTGCCGGAACCGGCGAACTGGGCACGCCAGGCTCCGGAGGCTCCACAGCCCTGGGAGCTGCATTCAAATGGACACTTCAAGAGAGCAGCCGTGTTCCCAAGGAGCTCAAGCCTTGTTTCCCACTGTGCACTGAGGAGGAGCCTCAGCGGGTGCCTTTGCCCCGGGAGATGAGACCTGGGAGCTGCAAAGTGCCCACAGAAACTCGGCTGGTTCGAGCTGCGGCGGGCCCGGGGCAGGATGGCAGCGCTGCAATGGGGCAATGCCGGGCATGGAGCAGGCCTGGACCCGGCCTGCAGGGCCACAGGGGCCACATCCCCACCCTCGCCTGGCCCTTCTTGCCCTGGGGACACCCCGAACCTGTGGGAAAGGGAATGGCTGTAGTGCAGGGCCAGCACAGAGCTGTGGGAGCGGCAGTGCTGCACTGGGGAGATGGGAACCCCCCGGCCGTCACAGCCAGCCCTTGCACCCCAGCTCTGGCACCAGGCAGGAGAATTGCCACCCCACTGCCACCCCACTGCTGCTGGTCCCTTAGAATCACAGAATTATTTGGGTTGGAAAAGCTCTCTAAAACCATCAGCACTGCCCAGGCCACCCATGTCCCCAAGCTCCACATTGACACAGCCGTTTAATCCCTTCAGGGGTAGAACTCCACCACTTCCCTGAGCAGTCTGTTCCAATGCCTGACAACCCTTTCTATGCAGAAAATTTCACAATATCAAATCTAAACCTCCTCTGGCACAGCCTGAAGCCATTTCCTCTGGTTTTGTCCCTTGTTCCCTGAGAGCAGAGCCTAACCCCCACCTGGCTGCACCCTCCTGTCAAGGAGTTGTGGAGAGCCAGAAGTTCCCCCCGAACCTCCTCTTCTCCAGGCTGAGCCCTTTTTCCAGTTCCCTCAGCTGCTCCTGTTGCTCCAGACCCTTTCCCAGCTCTGTTCCCTGCCCTGGACATGCTCCAACACCCCAGTGTGTGTTCTGCAGTGAGCAGGGGGCAAGGACAGGACCTGGCATGTGACACAGCCCTGGCTCCTGGAAAGTTCTTCCCCTGTGCTCTGTCCCCACCTTCGAGCCTGCATGAATCTTTCTCCCACTGAGTTTATCAGCACTTAGCAGGGCAGAGGTGACCCCAATAGGGGCAGAGTTAAATGCAGAGCCCTGGCCTCTCACCCCATGTATATGAATTAGGGCTGTAATTCCACCCTGCAGCGTGGATGGCAATAGTGAACAGACACTTCCAGACGCATCTTGCAGACATCTGAGCTTTGACCCTCTGTTTTATGACTTCACTGGAGCCGTCAGAGGGATGACAAGCAGCAATATACAGTGAATGAGTGTCTGCACTCAGAAAAGAATGACAGGTCCCTTATCTGTGAAGTTTCCATTCTTCAGATACAGTTTTCAAACAAAAGGTTCCGCTCCTCAGATGAGTAATGCCACTGTTTCTCCCCTCCACCATACAATTAACTTCCAGGCTGGGATCTCTTCAGAATTGAGCTAAGAATGGCATAAACCAGGAAATGCCAGTGAATGTTTAGTGCAGCAGTGGGGCTGTTCCGGTGATTTAGCTCCTCTCACACAGTCTGTCAGTGCCCTGCAGTGGAGAAATGGGTTAATTGCAAATGGCACATGGACAGTGCCCATGACACACCTGCACACCTGAGGGCAGGGACAAACACCGGGGTGGGGGGGACCCAGGCAGGCCCCCCAGCCCCTGCTCTGTCTCATTCCTGTCTCACCCCTGTCTGACCTCGGCGGGTGCGACAAGATCCCCTCCTTTGTTCCAGCCAGGAGCAGTCTCCATCTCTTCCTGCTGAGCCAGTTGCTCCTGTTACGTGAAGAGGTGGAGGTGTATGCAAAAACAGCCTGTCTGGGTCAGGGGAACACTGATCTTCCAGTGCTCCCCTGCTACCCTTCCCAGGCCCACGTGGCGTTGAAATGCTCTGGCCCTCAGCAGGAAAACACTTCAGTGTCCTGCCTTGCAACTTTCCACCAGGTA
This sequence comes from Dicaeum eximium, assembly GCA_013396995.1. Classification (NCBI taxonomy): domain Eukaryota; kingdom Metazoa; phylum Chordata; class Aves; order Passeriformes; family Dicaeidae; genus Dicaeum; species Dicaeum eximium. The sequence continues at coordinate 227,728 of VWZP01006976.1, forward strand.
ACTGCTCCCACAAAAGCCATAACTACTGGTGACAGCTCAGGATGAGCCCCAGGAGGAAACAGGCAGGAGCTCCCCACACACCTCAGTCACTGAGCACTGCAGGAAGGTGCTCCACTGCCCACTACATATAATCTGCATAAAGGAAAACAGGAAATCCTCCCACACTCTATCACCACCACAGCAGCTGTCCTTAAAAGCTCCTTTCCCACTTCTTCTTGCTCATCCACCATGGAAATCAGTGCAGAGCTACACAGAGAGCAAGTGCCTGGCTCAGAGCACAGGGAGGGCACAGCCCTGGCCCTGCCTTCCCAATGAAACCCCACTGGCCATGGGGCCCTGTTACTGCCTCTCCCATCCTCGAGTTTGACTCAGTAGCAGGGCTGAGAGAAGGAAGGCAGGAGAGAGTCCTGTTTTAAAGGGAATAGTCTGTTAAACACAGTCCAATGTCCTTGTGAAGGCTGAGCTCTGCCAGGCCCTGAAAAGGGCATCACCCCTCTGAGGGGGTGCAGAGCCTGTGGGATTACACCATGGTATCCACACGGTATTTCTTCCTCCAGAAAGGAGAAGTTTGGGAAGGCAGAGGCTGTCAAACCTCAGCTGCTGAAGGCAGCCATAGCCCAGGAATCCTTGACTAAAAAAGAAGGATAATTGAGAGTCAAATTTGTATGTATAATGCTCTCCAGTAGGAAGGAGCTGTTGGATTGCACCGTCACGGAGGTTTCAGTGCCACAGAGGGGAGAACCAGTGGGTGTGGGATTGTTGCCAGTTATATAATCCCTGCTGGTTTTGCCTGCACTGGTTTGGGTGAGGACATGGCCCCATCCCGATCCCTGTGCTATCAGCCAACAGCACATGGCCAGACTTGGGGGGCTGTGGGGAGAACAAAGGGATGCAGATTTCCTGGGAGTCCGCTTTTGTTTTCCCCAGCAGAAGAGTGACTCAGATTTCAGCGCACTCCTGTAGCTCAGCCAACAACAACACGTCCTTCGTCACGGCGATAAAGCCGAGGATCTGTGTTCCATTTGCTGAACTAAAAAAAGCTCAAACTCATCCACCCAAGGGCCAGGTCAGTCACTAAAGCAGAGACTGAACCCCGAGCTGTACGCAGTGACGGCAGCATCTTCCTCCCCGGCAACCTCTCTAAACTCCTGGAAACTCCTCAGAAAATCCACTGAACCAGCACAGATAATCTTGGTGCTGCACTATCACAGAGCTCTCTGATCACTCCTAAGCACTCACATGCCGTTCCAACACGGCTGCCAAAGCCTTGCAGAAATGCTTTCACTTCCTGAGAAATGCTCCAGGAAAAAGCACCATACTTCCTTGTGCTTAAGGACTGGCTTAACACATCCCTGTTCTGTTGTCTCCTGGAACTGAGCTCATTTTTCATGGCTCTGAGGTACATCCACAGCTCATTGGAAATGCCAGAGCATGGATTGCTCCACCTCAGTCATTGCACTCAAAGAAAGCAAAAGGAGAACTTAAACTGGCAAAGGGAAGGTTTAGATTGGAGTTTAGGAAGAAATCCTCCCCTGTGGGGGTGGTGAGGCCCTGGCACAGGTTGCCCAGAAAAGCTGTGGCTGCCCCATGCCTGGAAGTGTCCAAGCCCAGGTTAGATGGGGCTTGGAGCAACCTGGGACAGTGGAAGGTGTCCCTGTGAATGAGATGGACTTTAAGGTCTCTTCCATCCCAAACCACTCTGTGATGCCCTGAGACTCCCAATCCCAGGCTCACAAAATCCCTGTTGTACAATCCTCCAGCCCCCAATGCTGCTGGGCTGGGTGGGGACCCAAGGCTGTCAGCCCCTTACCTTGCATGAGCCAGGTGCTGGTGCCTGTTCAAACTGGGCCAATCTGCAGGATTTGCCCAGGGATTGCTACAGCTATGGATCAGGCCTTGAATTTTCAGCTTCATTTTCCTTTGGAAAAGGCCTCTCTGAAGAGTGCTGGAGCACCTTAAGGCAGCAGAGGCAGCACAGAGTGTTGCCAGGACAGCACCCACCCGGGCAGATGTTTGTGCCAGGACTCAGCGTGTCCATTCATGCATGTTAACAAGGGCTATAAATACTCCAGGTCCTTCCAGGTCCCTGAGCCTGGCAGGAGGGTGTGTGAGGATGAGCACTCACAGCTGGGCTCACCAGCACAGCCCCCATTGTCCCCCATCACACCCAGCCCTGGGCATGTGCCACAGCCAAACTGGTTCATCTGCCACGGCCACCCAGGAGACAAAGGATTGGGCTCAAGGAGCAGAGGATCAAAACAGAGCATGGAAAGCCCCAGGGCTGCCACCATCCCTTGGAGGAGCTCCCATAATGCAACCCCAGCTGATGGTGAACATCTCCTGAGGAGCCCTTGTTGGCAAGGGGCGGGAATGGTTTCTCTTCCTGCACAGGACTGAGCTGCCACCCCTCTGGAGCTGCTCCACCAGCTGCTGTCTCCTGCACTGCATGGAGGTGGCAACTGATGGAAATTTCCATGCACTTCAAAGCACAACCTCAGGATAGCTGCTTTTGTGAGAATCTATCCCAAGTTAAAAATTAATGAAATTCACTTTTATGATCATTTACTTTCCTCCATCCGATCAGCAGGATTTTTGCCAGCCTCTCCACACCAGAACACAGAGCATTCCTGCTTTGGCACCTTGGGGATGCGGCCTCTGATGGTTAGGTTGCCAATTAATATCAGGTAATTAACACATTTGCAAGGCCTGGTTAAATCCCACCCTGACATTTTGCAAACTCTGCGTGTTTGGGGAGTGTCTTCATCAGCTTTTGAAGTTCTGAGCTGGGAGCTCCCTGCACTGGAAACTGGGGCTGAGCTATTAGAGCCAACATGCCTCAAGAAGCAAACATATTAAGGATTAATTAAATACCAGGATTTATTTAATTAAGCCTCTTCTCATAAGTAGGTAGAGGCAGGAATCTGGAGTGAGCATCCAGCCTTCCTTGCATTCCCATTTTTAGAAATGCAGTTAAATTCTGTGCTACTTAAAACACGACATTGAGGTGATGTGGACCCCTCCTGCCTCCAACAGCAGCGCAGGAACTGACACCACGGAAGGGAGGTTGGGGGCACCTCTTCCCTCTTCCCACACATGACATCCCCCCCATGGAACAGCTGGAAGACCCACAAGCACCCAAGGATCTCGTGGAGTCCAGAGGGGTGACAAGTGCCAGCCCTGAGCAGGGCAGGGAGCACAGGCAGCTTGTCCTCCTCACGTTTTTGATGAAAAACTTGTCCCTCCAGTTCCCTGCAAGAAAGGCACTGAGCCTATCCTATCACTGCCAGTTTAAAGGTCTGGAGGCTGACCCAGGAAATGCCAAGGCAAGCAAACGAGATCAAGTCCAAGGTCATTTGGAGCAGCGCTGCAGAATGCACTCCCTCACCTCCTGCACAGCTCACCTGGATCACAGCATCACACACAGCTATAAACCATCACCAGCTCCGGGCTGCCACCATGCCAGGGCCCTCTGTCACCTCCCCATCTGCTCTGTCTGTGACAGTTCACTCCATGCAGCACCAAGGACCTGGCCCAGCCCTTCCCCAGTGCTTTTCCTCCTCTTCGCTTGCTCTGTTCCACCATCAGTTTAAATTCTCCACGTTATAGGGGGATACAGCGAGAGAAAGGACAGAGGTGACAGTGCCAGCAGAGCCAAGGAGGTGTCACTGCCACACATCTGCCCAGAGGGACGGGCTCAGCAAAGCTGGACTGAGCAGGCCAAGGGATGGGGATGGGGGAAAGCGAGGACCATGAGGGCAAAGGTGACAGCAGGGCCCCCAGCACAGGGGACACTCACCACGAGCAACAGGGAGCTCTGGAATCTGGGAGCAGTGTGGAAATACAGAGCATTTTGGGCACTCCCTGCTCAGGGATCCCCGTTTGCTGCCCTCCCAGGGACCACACAGCCAGAAAGAATCACCAGGATCTGATTGATTTGAAAATACATTAAGCATAGAGAATAGAGCTTTAATTTTTTTCTTTCTCAACAACAATAAGGAACAGTTTACATTAAAAATAAGAAGCATGAATAAAATAATATAAAACAGATATTAAACCACAGTGTGGAATTCAGATAATCTAAGAACATTAGCAGCACTTCTACAAATAGATTAAAAGCTGTAAGTGCTCATTAAGCTCAGATCGAGCAACTCCCAGAGACCAAAATGGCATCCAACAGAGAAAAGCAGCAATTCTGTGTAGGGCAACAGAAAAATTCAATGCCAGGACGCCAGATACATTCAAATCCCTGTGCTGAGAGGTAATTCCCTGTCCCACAGAGCCCCCATGATGGCTGTCACACCCTGTCACCCTGCCTGGCTCTCCAGAACACTCCTTGAACAAGGGAGGTGACAATCGTGGGTCTGAGGTTACATCCACGTTGCATTTTCAAAGCTTTTCATTAATTCTGTTTGGGAAAACAATTTCTTCCCTGGCTTCTGGGAGTTACTCTCCAGAGAGAATGAATTTCTGAGAATTTAAGTCAATCTTACATAGTCACAACAATGACATTTGTAATCTCCCAGTATCCAGGATCAGGATTTTTAATTTTTTACCATCCTTAGCAGCAAAGGCATACTCCTTCCTAAAACTTCCATGTATTTAAGATCTTGTGCATAGCTTAACCTTTAGCAATAATTAGCTTTAAAAAAAAAAAAAGTAGTTTAAAAAAAAGGATAAATGGTGCTTTTTCCTCCTCATCAAAGCACTAATGCAAAATGCCCTTGCTCCCAGTGATGTCCCACTGCCAGTGGCTCAGGAGCCACCGTGGAGAAGGGACTGTCCCCTGCAGCACCATCCGTGGGCTCTGCTCAGCCTCCATGTGCAAAACCCATCTATAAAAGGAAGCTATTAAACTACTGAACAGGAATTTAAGGTGGAATATGCTTCTCACCAATCTAAAATTAAATGAGAAATTAGATTAGACACATTAAAAGGCTTCCACGGCTATTCCAACCGCGTACATTCTCTGGGAAGTTCAGGATTCGGGCAAAGTTGGAAAGGAATCCACACATTGAGCTGTGTGAACATGTGGCTACAGCATCCAAATGGCCTCAGCCATGGCCCATGTGGCCACCAGAGGACAGAAATGTGGTCTCACTGAGAACCACAATTGTTTAGATGCCTTGATCGGTGAAATATTGCTTATTCAGAGGATGCTGACCTTGAGTGCAAAAGCAGGAGCAACCAGTGGCATTTGATCTACTTCAGGGAGTCTGAAAAAGCTTTTACAGGAATTTCTGACACAGGTTCTGGTGAGTTCCAACCCTTCCATAGTGCCAGGAAGGGCTGGAACTCCATCAATACATTGTGCTCTATCAATTTGTGCTCACACGACAGTAAAATACTGAAGACAAGCCCAGACCTGCTCAGTCCTTGGGAAAATTCCCAAGTGGAAGGAGAAATAAGACAGAGGTTTTGATGACATGACCATCATTTTGGTCCTACTGATCAAAGGCTCAGAGGCTCCCACTGTGCCTCTAGAGAAAAGTGATTTAGATACTGTAAGATATTTCAAAAGCAAACTTAGGGGATGAGAATCCCAAAACTGGACCTGTCCCTGGTCAGAGGCCCATTGGCTACAGTGGCTCCCAGTGTAGGGGACCAAAATCAGGATAATCTGGGAAAGACAGGGGAAATAGTCAGGCAAAGTAAGTAATAAATAAATAAATAAATAAATAAATAAATAAACAACCAAAGAATAAGAAGAACTTCATCCCATAAACTGCTTTTGGCCACAAGGCTTATGTCTCCAGGGATTTTGGGACCCCAGCCCACCTCTTCAATAATTCCATCTCTCAGCCTTTTTTTCAGCTGTCAGTGACAAGGGTGGACACCTGCAGTCCCACTGCTGGCTCACATTGCACTGCCAGGTGCATTTGGACGAGTTAAGGGATGTTCTCCATGCCAGGGGCTGGATGAGAACAGGACAGGGACACAGCAGGAAGTTCCCACACAAAAAACCCTCTCAGTCTTCATGGCAAACCTTCACAGCAAAGCGATTCAGGGGCTCAACACAGCAAGAGGAAAACTCCTAGGAAAATCACAGATTTAGGAACAAACACAACTTCTAAAGGGTCTGCACAGGTGACACCAAGAGAGATGGGTACCAGGAGCTCGTTGGAAGGGATGGGGCAGCCACAGCCTCTCTGGGCAACCTGTGCCAGTGCCTTAGAGTGAAGAATTTCTTCCTAAAATCCAATCTAACCCTGCCCTCTGTCAGTTTAAGGCACAGAGCTCCAGTCCCTGTTCCCACGGAGCCAACAACAGGCTCAAATAGTCCTGGGCTGGCAGTGCCATTGTGGGGAGGATTTCAGCTGCACAGAGCTGCTGGGATGAGACATTCCTCTTCCCCCAGGGACCAGACAAGATTACTGTATATGGACAAGCCTCTCCTGCATGGCAAACAGGCCACCCTTGGCTGCACAGCTGGGAGAGATCCCTGCTGGCATCCAGGGCCACGATTGCCCTGTCAGAATTCCAGAACAAGGCTTTATCTCATGGGGATCCAGCCACAAACAGCAAAACTTTTGCTTTTCAGATTCTTAGCAGCTTTTAACCATCAAAGAGAGCCCCAGGCTCCTGGTGGGGTCTCACTGTGGGTCCCCACAAGCATTAGAACTTGCCCAGCAACACAGCTGATATAAAACTTTTTAAATGTTATTTTCCCCTCCTTTTTTTTTCCCTCTTGTCCAGTCTTAAAGACAGAACCAAGATGAAGCCAAACTGAGGTTGTGATGGTGGCTCTGCTCTGAGCTTCCTGTTGCCCCACCAGAACAACTCTCCCAGCACAGGGACAGTGACAGATTGGCACATCATGGAATAGGTGCTATAGAAACCACACAGTTCTTAGAAGCAAAAGATTTCTCACCCCGCCCTCCCCTCAAAAAATAACCCACTTAGTTCACATATTTTCTCTCTATACTGTATATATATTATATATAGACACAATTCTCTGGTAAACATTTACAAGATATCGTAAATAACATTGAAAATTTCTATCTCCATTTGCACAACAGCGCACACTCACACGCCAGCACACAAGGACACACAGTCAGGTACAATCAATAAATAAATACTTTTTTTTTCCCCCCAGAAATTATTCAAAAAAACACTGCTATTGAGCGGCCCAAAGACACTCTCAGTTAATGCAGACAGCAAATATTGTGCAGAATTTTTTGGCTGGTTTTGTTTAAAAACCAAGGAAAGAAGCATGAAAGGTTTAGTGTCAGCAATGTTGCTTGGTCAGGTGGTTTCAGGTGACCCTTAGGTCTCTGTCCCTCAGAAAGGGGAGAACAGAGCACTTCCCTTCCCCTCTAGACAGGTGACAGATCTGTCCTAGAACCCTGAGGGAACAGGAGCAGCCTGGGAAGGAGGGAGGACACGAGCTTTTCACTCTGCTTGGTGGAAAGATGAAAGATTCTGACAGGAACCGGCAGATCTCAAGCTCTTTGTTTCCTGTGCTGCTGCAGCCCAGCACCTTTTGGGGTTTTACTGCTTCAGGGAATTTCCCAGATTGTTGTACACATCTGCTGGGGTTATGAGGAGTGAAGGGCTGCCCATTGCTCTCCCCCTTCCCCAAAGGGTTCAGGATGTGCCACTGCCTTTTTCCAGCTGTGACCTCCATGTCCCAGAATACAGAAATTGCTGATTTGCTTCAGAAACAGCAAACCACTCCACCACGCTGCTCAGACCTTCCCTGAAGCAGCAGATTTCTCTGGTGCACACTGACAACTGCCTTTTTTCTGCCAGCAACATCTGACACGTGCCACGAACCAACACAAACCGGCACAGACAGATGTTCCACGGGAGGAGGAAGGGCCCCTTTCCCTCCTTTGGGAGCACTCCAGCAGCAAGGCAGGAGCAGGGCCAGAGGAGAGCACACACACAGCACACACTGCACCAGGGGGGAACACAAATGTTTGCAGCAAAACTTGAGAGAAAGGACCCTCAGAGAGAGCTCCAGCCCAGCTGGGCTGGACCCTCCATCCACACACCCACCCCTCTCCTTTTCCTGTAGTGTTTTTACCTGAGTTGAAAAATGACTCCGAAGCCTCTGCAGGGCAGCCTGTGTGGGACACAGCAGCTGGAGAGGCACTTCATGCACTGGGCTCCAGGCTGTGCAGGAAAAGTGGCCACACAAGTGCATCTTCCCAAAGCAAAGACCACTCAGGGACCTTGGGCTATTTTCCTCTCACAGGCCTGTGGGAAAAGCCCACCAAGACCTAACTGGAGACGCTCAGTGGGTTTAGGGGACTCAACAGCCAGCCCTGAAGCTGTCAGAGGAAAGTCAGGATAATCAGGAACTCTGACTTGCCTTCTGTGGAGCCCTTCCCTCACGAGAGCTCAGAGGAACAACAAGAGACCAGACTCCTACCACAAGCAGCTAAAGTAAGGCAAGTAAGAAAACCTCCAGCCTGGAGTTCCCAGAGGAGGTCAGGACCAGATTTCCCAGTGTTCAGAGAACATTACAGAGGCTGTGTTTTGAAAAATAACCCCAATGCTGAATTTGGAGCTGTTCTGAAAATCCATCCAGACACAAACCTCTTGTGTGCTCAGATATTGTAGGAACAATGTAAAATCCCAGGGAAAAAACAGAGCCCTAAGAAAAGAAAACACTGAAGGGGAAGCAATGCATTGAGGGACAAGATCAAAAGAGGAACTTCTGTGATCAAAGTCCCCCCTCATTGCTGGCAGAATCTCGTTGTGTTGGTGAGAAGCTGAGAACTGGCAGCATCCCTGTGCTGCCCAGGCTCGCAGGGCTGGCTGCCTTCCCACACCACAGGCAAGGGCTGCCCAAGGAAGCAGCTTTCCAAGGAATCAGCTTTCCCTCTGTGCCACCAAGCCCTGCTCCCCCAGCCCCCGAGCTCTGCCCTGGGATGTGGCAATGCCTGGGCAGTTTTGGTGGCCACGGCAGCTGCTGCCCCTCCGAGGCCAGGAAGCCACTGCCTGGTCCTGCTCCCGGCACAGGAACACACCTGGAGGGATCTTTGGTTGAGCCACTGCAGAAGGTCTGAGCTGGGGCCTGTGCTGAGCCCAGGGGACCCCCAGCTCACAGAGCAGCACGTGTCCCACCACCTGAGTCCCACAGGTGTGGCACTTGGAGAAACAGGACAAGGGAGGAAGCGTCGGAGGGGAGTCCTGGCTCTTTGGGCGCCTCGTCTGCCCCAGCTCCTTCATTTGTTCTCAATCAGAGTCTGCACTTTATAGACCAGGTCCCGAGCCAGCTTCAGGATCTGTTTGGTGTTGTGGCGCTCGGCCATTTCTGCAACACACACAGAGGGACAGGTCAGACTGAGCAGCCCCACCCCACAGCTCTGCTGCCCACGGTCCCAACCTCCCCTCACAGGGACACCTGGCTCTGCAGAGCCATCCTTAACCAGCCCCTCAGGATGGGGAGAGCATAGCCCAAACCTCAGCTCCCTTCAACACACCCAGGTTGGTCTCTGCTGAGGAGGGCGGGTGGATTCCAGCCCCACCAGATCCCTCAGAGCTCTGGGTGTCAAACTTTTCCACACCTGAGCAGCTGCCCCAAAGTCAGCCCAACAGAGCACGAGCTGTACCATTGAAAAACTTGATGATGTCTGTAAAATCCATGTTGTTCTCCAGGATGATGTCCCGGTACATCTCCACCAGGGCCAGGGCTATGAAGAGCACGTAGTGAGCAGAGGAGACGTGAGCAGCAGCCCAGATGGTCTCCCAGACGGCGAAGACGTCGTCGTACACCAGCTCTGTGAGCAGAGAACCACAGTCACCACTCCACTCACCCCAGCCTGGCTCACAGAGCTCACAGCAGCGCTGGGGAGACACGCTGGGTGCTTCCTTCCCTCAGGAACCTGCTCCAGCTGGAAGCAGTAACTCAGTCGTCTGTAAGGAGAAATATTCTGCCCGGCAGCAGGGGACACAGGCCCCAGGACACACTCATGGACAGGCTCAGCAGCAGCTCTGGAACTACAGGTTCTGTATCTAGACAGAACAATCAGCCAGACATAAACCAGGGGAAAGTGAAAAGGAGTTAAAAATAAGTTTAAACCTGCTGAGAAGCCTGGAATCAGGCCCTGGCCCACCCTTGGTTGGTCTCAGCACACACCTCTCTTGAAGTCCAGGAGAAACCATCGGTAGCAGAAGTAGAAATGAGTGTAATCCCCATTCTGGTGCATCAGCTCAAAGAGCTCAGAGTCCAGAATCTGTCAAGAAAAGCAAAAGGAAACTCAGGAATGCACACCCAAGGCACCAGCCATCCCTCTGCCTACTTCCCTCCATCCCACTGCTCTCCTACTGCACCAGCTCCTCTCTCTGTTTCCTGGCACACACTGCTCCAGGTGTCCTCCCTGCTGTCCCTCCTGCTCCCCCAGCACTGAACGCCCCCTCAGCCTCTCCAGGACCAGCTTTCCCCCTTGGGTGTGAGGAGCTGCCATCCCTATGCCAGGAACTCTCACCTGGATCAGCGACCTCATGTTGGCAAAGTGGGTGTCCATGGCTCCTCCGTGGGGGAAGTTCTGGTTCATCCTCTTCATCAGCTCAGTGAAGCAGCTGAAAGCCAGAGCCTCTGTGCAGGGAGGAGAGATATCACTGCTGGCCTGCACAGGATCACTGCTCCTGCAGCAGCAACATCCCTCCAGAAAGTCCCCCCTGGCCCCAGGGTGGGCTCCTGGGAGCCAGGCAGCACCACAGACAAACGGGATCCTGCTCCAAACCTCCATGCACCCCCCTCAAAGGGCCACCACCCACCTGGCACATCCCCTGACAATCCCCACACAGGGACAGGGAAAGCAGAGCACAGCCACCCACTCACCATCATCCAGGATGACCAGGAGAGGGGCCAGCAGGTCACACATCCCCTGCACGTAGCCAATCTCAATGTGCTGCCAGATGTAGCTGTGTGAGAGAGCAGGAGAGGTGACCTGGGATCTGAGTGCCACCTCCTTTCCCCATGCCCTGTCTCCCTTCCCAGGATGCTGGGGTAAATCACACCTGTTCATTCTGTTATCCCTGTGCTGCAAGTGATTAAATTCTTGTGGTGCCTCCCAGGTAAGGCAGGCATGGCACAGTCCTGGATCAACACCCTGCCATGGCCACATCCAGGTCAATCCAGGGCTGTGCCATGGCCATTGCAGGGAAAATCAGCACAGGGAAAGCAAAATGGGAAAGCACAGCACAGTGGGGTCATGGGTTAAAGGGCACGGACTGGTAGAATTTGTTCATCTCTCACTGTCATCCTTCTCCCTCCATTCATCCCCTTGGTTCTCTGTGCAGACACTGCCTGCCTTGCCCTCCCATTCCCAGTGTCCCAGGAAGCTCCCAGCCCTGCAGGGATATCTTCCCTTTTTTGGTAGCAAGGCAAAATGTGTTCGGAGAGGACTCAGATCTGCTGCTGGCACAAGGGAAGGATCTTTTCCATCCTGCCCACTGGTTTTCTAAAATGTGCCGTGCTGAAGGTCTAATCTGAGCAGAGATCTCCAGCTCTGGCTGTCGGGTGAAGTGACAGCACCGATGGAACAGCAGCTTCTCCTCATGTTTGCAAGATGAGTAATAATATTTTATCCTTTCCTGCCTGTGGAGCAGCAGCTGAGCTGGAGCTTGTCTGAGTCTGTGAGTGTCACTAGGCAAGCTCTGAGTCACAGGGACTCAGAAATGCACCCAGGTCTGGCTCTCTCCTGGGATTTTGGGCAGGCACAAACCATTCCGCTGCTTCAGGCACTTCCTCATTAGCACTACAGCTCTGTGGGCTGATCCCCATTAAAACATTTGCCAGGCATGCTCCAGGAGGCAGGTGGGCTGCACTGGGTTCCTGGGCAGCCCAGGGAGCCTTTGCCTGGGCCAAAACCCCAGGACACAGCAGTGATGGGGAAGGACAGCCGGACACCTCGGCCTGGGAACCGCCGCACACTTGGAGCTGCGGCCCCGGCGCTGAGGGGAGGAAAGCAAGGAGCAAAACTCCATAACCACAGCAGAATTTGAGGCTCCAGCCTGCAGGTGAATCCCAGGAAGGCCCCCAGAGCCCCCACCTGCACATGACGTTGCGGAGCTTCTCCAGGTTGGCGGGGGTGAAGTACCAGTAGTTGCGGTCACAGCGCTGCACGTCCTTCTCGATGCGGTGCAGGTTCACTGTGTACATGTCCAGCAGCTCTGGCTGCCCAAAACAAGGGCAGAGCTGGTTTGTTTTCCAGATAAAAGCAGGGAGAGAGTTGCAAAGGGAGTGGAGAAACAGGGCACAGTTTGGGTGGAAGGTGGGAGCCCCTCTACGCCCAACTGCGGGATCAGCAGCAGGCAAATGCAGGTAAATCCTGGGCCCCCACTCAGCCCCAGTGAGGCACATCTGGAGTGTGGTGTTCAATTCTGGGCTCCACAACTGAAGAAAGACAAGGAGGTGCCTGAGAGGGTCCAGCAGAGGCCAGAGAGATTATTTGGGGTCTGAAGTATCTCTCTGATGAGGAGAAACTGTAGGGGCTAGGCCTGGTCAGTCTGGAGAAGACTGAGAGGAAATGTCATCAATCCATACAAACACCTCAAATCAAGTGCCAAAAGGAGAGTGCCAGACTCTTTTCAGTGGTGCTGAGTGACAGGACAAGGAGCAATGGCCATAAACTGAAACACAAGTTCCACCTCAACATGAGGAAAAAACTTCTTCCCATGCAGGGTGGCAGAGCCCTGGAACAGCTGCCCAGGGAGGGCATAGAATCTCCTTCTCTGGAGACATCCCAAATCCACCTGGACACGTTCCTGTGTCACCTACCCCAGGTTACCCTCCCTTGGCAGGGGGGATCTCTAGAGGGCCCTTCCCACCCCGCTGCTCTGGGGTCCTGTGAGGCAGCCAGGAAGGAACCCCCCATGCCAGGTCTGTACTTACAGAGTAGGTGACACCCGTGGAGGAGAGAGCAGCTGGTTCACTGCTGGTCAGATCAGTCACAGTCAGAGAGTCCAGCTGTGGGTACAGACTCTCCATCTCTGGCTCCTCAGAGAGGTTGTCCTCGCTCTCCACCAGGCTCTGCTTCTCAGCCTCGCTGTCTGCCCAGCTCTCCACCACAGTCAGGGCCACGGTGTCACTGTCACGCGGGAGCCCCGCTGAGCCCTCACCCATGGAGACAAAGTCCACGCTTCCACCAGTGGGAAATTCACCTTCCAGGCTGTCTTGGCCTTGCAGCTTGTCCTGCTGGACGCCCTCCATGTCTGGTGGGGCTGGCAGGTCGGAGCCAGCAGCCTTTCCCTGGGAGCTGGATGAGGATTTGGTGGTTTCCAGAGCACTGTCCTCGTTGCTGAAGCTGCGCTCCGAGAACCCCGATGTGATGGAGAAGTTTTGGGAAGAGGGGTGCCCAGAATCAGGGGAACACGTGCCATTGGGGACCGTCCCATTGGGGATCTTGCTTTGTTTGCCATCTTCCAGCTGAGAATCCACTTCAGTCTGTTCCACTTCATCCACAGATTCAAACACCTGCAAAGTGGGAAGATATCCCAGGTATTCAGCAAGTGTTGGGAACATGGACACTACATCCCCAAGAGCTGTGTACTCATAGTGCCCATACTCCCAGCAGTGGAGAGGGAGGAAAATCCCCCTTTAGCTTCTTCCCCCTGGATTTGAGTCAGTGCATGGTTGTTTGCACAACTCCAAGCCCACAAATCCCTGCTCCAAAGGACTGTGCTTGGCATTATATACTGGGCAGAAATTTCAACAGGTGTTAAACACCTGGGCATGAACAGAGGGAGCAGCCATGGGCCTTCAGGTGTGAGGCCACGGGGCAGAGCTGGCAGGTGATCACTGAACACCACAAGCAGAGCACAGTTCTGACATTAGTAGCTCCAAAGCAGGCTGGGGACTCATTTACCTCTTCCAACACTGGTTCTGTTTGCCAGCAATCACTGTGGTTGTGGTGAGGGGTCAGCCCAAGCTGAGGCAGAGCTGTAGGGACAAGGAATGGAGGGACAAGGTGCTCACCTGGGTGCTGGAGCTGGAGTCGCTCTGCAGCCTGGCGTGGTTCTGCCGGCCGGAGCTGCAGCTCTGCGAGGACTGCAGGGCACAGGGAAAAGAGCAGTGAGAACGAAAAGAAAAGGGGTCAGGGTGAGGGAACTCAAGCAGAGGTGGCACTTCTGCTGGTGAAGAACCAGCAGAAAATGCACCAGTAAATATCTGACCCATGATTTTCCTGTCACATCAGTGCTGCTGCCTCACCCAGCTGCCTCAGCCCCTGACATTGCTGGAGAGGTGACAAAGCCAAAGCCCGGGTCAGTGCACTTGTTCAAGTGCTGTGTGTTGGGTCGGAAGGAGCTGCTTTCCTCTGGCCTGCACAGAAGTCAGGCTGCGTCCCTGGAGTGCGAATTTCTACAAATCTCTGTCCTAATTTGGCAGCAATGCAGCTCAGCCCAGCTCAGTTTACATAAACGATGAAGTCAGGCTATAAAACAGTCCCTCCAAGCATATTCATGCTTTTTTCCCTTTCTTCAAGGACAAATATTGATGTTTTAAGCTAGACTCAGTGGAAGCAGCTCCTCTCAAAGTCACGAGCACCCTGTTCTGGATTCCAGCTGGAGCACAGAGGGAAGGGCTGGGCTTTGCAGGCACCAGCTCCGTGCTCGGCTACGTGGGGTCCCTCTGACCAACTAGCCCACAGTGAGAGCAAGTCCTCCCCATTAACTGAGCAGAGGTGCAGAGCATGGGCATGAATCACACACAAACAACAGGATTTTAAGAAAATGCAGCACATTCAGAACAGCAGTTGTCCCCACCCTTGTATTGTGGGTGTTTGCTGGGCAGGGCTCTGGTGGGGAGAGGAAGGGCGACAGTTTTCCTCCATTACCATGGGAGCACTTGAAACAGGAAATTTCAGGTTGAGATGGGAAAAGGGGGGAACTTTACATGTGTTCATTCTGCCAGCTCCCTTCCCAGTGCCTGTTCCCAGAACAGGCACATGTGGGTACAAAGGAAGAGCCACAGTGGAGATGCTGAGGGGATGGGAATGATTCCCAGGGCTTCAACCAACGGAGCAGCGCCTCTGCTCACCCTGGGAGCTGCATCATGCAGTTCCACCCTGCCCCTGGCTCAGACCTGCCTTCCCTGCATCTCTCCCTCTCTGGGCACACATGTAGCCTGCAGGACTGGGGCTGAGCTCATCTCTTTCCCAAAGCACCCACACAAACTTCCCCGAGGAAAGCAGATCAAATCTCCAGTGCTCACCTCCTGGCCAGCAGCCTGAGGTCAGGGAATGCTCTGCCATGCTGGGCTCTCCTCCTCCAAGGACAAAACTCTCATGGAAATACTTCCTGGACTCTGTTCCCAGTACTGCCTTTCCTTTCATAGGCCTTTCCCTCCACACCCTTTGGTTTGGGCTGTGGATCTCATTCATTACTGCATTGCTAAAAGCCAGTCCCAAAGTGCTGGGTGTCCCCATGGATGACACTGTGCACTGAGGGTGTGCTGAGGCTTCTTCCATGCTGGAAAAGGGAGCCAGGAAGCCCAGTGCCCTGCTTCACAGCCCCTTAGTGCCAGGAACATGCTCTTTCTCCTCACCCCTACGTCAAACCCTCTTC
The DNA here is from genome assembly GCA_013396995.1 of Dicaeum eximium. Lineage (NCBI taxonomy): Eukaryota > Metazoa > Chordata > Aves > Passeriformes > Dicaeidae > Dicaeum > Dicaeum eximium. The sequence continues at coordinate 243,247 of VWZP01006976.1, forward strand.
CATTAGGCAAATCTTGATGTGCCCCAGGAGCGCATCAGGTAATGAATATTTCACTTCCACAGAAGACAGTGAGGAACAAGACACACACAGGTGGGCACAGGTCAGGGGAGGAGGCTGGGCAGGACCGGTGTCCCCACCCCACAGAGCCTCTGGGTGAGCACTCCCAAGCCCCCCATGCCCTCACCTCGTTGCTGATGGTCGAGTCCCTGTGCATCATCCTCTGGATGTGGGAGTCCAGGCTGGCCCCCGAGGAGCACTTGGCCAGGGCTGCGGCGTGGGACTCCTTCTCGCGCTGCCGGACGATGGCCTCGCAGCCCAGCCACTCTGCCATCGTGTGCTCGTAGCACGCCCGGGTCTGCTCGTCAGCCTGGGACACAGGGGGACAGGGGCTGGCCATGGCTGTCCCTGGGGAGCCCCAAAACAGCCCCTCCTGCACCCCACACAGCGGGGTGTGCATTTGTGTGAATTGTGGCTCGCGGGACACAGCCACCCTTACCCTGCAACAGCGCCCGAGCCACAAAACGTGGCCAAAATTTGGATGGAAAAATGCTCATCCATCTCCTCCCTGCCCTGCCAAGGTGCACAAGGCACTGAACATGAGGAGCTGCACAGGCCAGTGGCAAGCTTGGCCCTATCAATTCCTGCTGATCCAAGGGTTTGTCCCACTCCTTCCTACAGCCCAGCCCAGAGGGGACATGAGGCGCAGTGGGTGACAGGGTGGGCTCTGCTAACAGACCCTTCCACTGGCAGGACCAGGGCTCACCAGTGAGCACACCAGGCTGCTGAGCTGGCAGCACACCCTCACCAACCTCCTTCCTCTCTGCCTCTGTCATCCCAAACTGGTAATGGCCCAGCAGGAAGGGCCACACAGCCTTCCTGATCTCGTGCTGGATCCCGCCGTAGTAGATGAGCCGCAGCAGCTCCTGGTCCTCGTAGCTCTGTGGGAAGAGCCTGGGGTCAGAGCACAGACACAGCCAGGACATTGGATGTGCCAGTGTCCCCAGCCTGGCTGTGCCACCCATCAGCACCCCAACCACCCCCACTCCACTGCCCATGGTGCCTCAGACCCCTGCCTGGGCTTAAGTAGAGCCAGAGGCTGCTGTGGGTGGACATTTTGGCTTTCCACACCAAAGAGTGGCCCACCAAAGTCACTGAGGGCCACTGCTGTGCCTCTGAGCTGGCAGCACATCAGGAACCCACTCAGGACAGCAGTACCTGGGTGACAGACACTGCTGCAGGCAGGCTCAGAGCAGAAGCACTTTAAGAAAAGCAGTGTTCACTCCTCAATTCTCACGTGCCAAGGATTAGGAGCCTTGGGCTCTGTGCAGCCTGGCTGACTTCTCTTCTTGAGGAACTTCTTGATGTGTTTCACCACCTCCCCATGCTACACGCACTCCAGTGACACTGCCCAGAGCTGCTGTGTCCCCAGGGCATGGCCCTACCGAGCTGTCCTGCAGATATCTGTGCCAGATGTCCACGGTGAGCCCCGCGCTGGCGCTGCAGGGGACATCAGGGGACACGATGTTGTGGTTCACCAGCGCCGACAGGTGGGTCCTCACCGTGGACAGGTGTCTGCAATAGGCCAACCCTGCAGCAGGAACACCACACCTTCAGCTGTGGAACTCCAGGAAGCACGAGCATGGAGAGCAGGAGAAAGCTCTGGTGGGGGAGACCCAGTGCAGCCACACCCAGCCCTTGGAGCAGGGGATCTGCCAGGATAGGTCCCTCAGCTTTTACCCCCAGTGCTGCTGCTCAGGGGGCTCCAGGCTGACAGTCAGAGCCCACCCTGGGCACGTGCAGCAGGCTGGGCCCAGCTCCCCCAGCCACTGCACCAGTGCCAGCCCAGAGCTCAGGACCTCAGCCGTCACCTGTCACCCATCCCAAGGCAGCAGGGGGGTGACAAGTACTCACATCCATAGAAGGCCCGGGACAGGATCTGGTACTTCATGTTGTCACACAGCAGCTTCAGCGGGGCTCTGCCAACAAAGACACACAGGATGTGAGGGGAGAAGATGCTCCTGTGCCCTCCCCCCAAGCCTGGCTCTGACCCCACTGATCCAGCTTTGCCTGCAGAGATTCACCAGGGATGCTGCCCGGGTTCAGAGCAGCAATTCCAGCTGCCAGGCTATGGAGCAGCTGAGATGTCCCAGATACAGGGACCAGCCTCACCTCAGCCACGTCCCACTGACCCTGCCCTGGTTCCTGGACACTGAGCCCTGGCTCTGCTGTGCCCCTGTGTCCTCGTACCTCTCGTGGCTGCAGCCATTGGCCGGGCCCCCATCGGAGGAGCCGCTCTGGGAGCAGGAGGAGCAGGAGGATTTGCGGGTGCTGGGCTGCCACATGGGGGGCAGGACAGCCCCTGGGGCATCCATCAGGTCCTGGGGCACTGCAGGAGGGCAGAGAGGAGCATCAGCTACAGCCTGGGGCTGCCCTGGAGGCAGGGAGCTACACGGGCCCAACAGAGAGAGAGCTTTCATTGGCAAATGCAGCATCCCACTCTTCCCAAGGAGGCTCCAGCAACCAAGTAGGACCCACCACAGGGAATCACAGCACTGGTGAGCTCAGGAGAAAGGAAAGGGAACAAAGAGCACTGATGAGAGAGAATCATAGCTAATTAACCAGCTAATTCAGAAAGCTGATCCTAAATCTTGGTGCTGACCAAGGCAGAAACCCAACACCCAGCGCAGGGGCTGCAGAGAGAAAACAGGATTGAAATCAGCTGCTGGCCCAGGAAGAGTGGATCACTGGAAGGGAAAAGGCCCATCCCTCAAAGGATCCCACAATTCAGGGAAAGAAGGGAGCATCCAAATCACAAGGCAGGAGATGAAGACTTGGATGAAGCAGTTGAGAGGGACAGCAGGAGCTCTGCATGTTGTCACTTGTTAATCCCTGCTTAAACTCAAAGTGCTACTGCAAAGGCCTCGGGTCCTGATCAGGTACCACCCACACACGGCCCTGGCCATGAGGAATAATCCTTTTTACTCCTCCTTGGAAATTAAATTGTGGTAGAAATTTCATCTTCTGGCTGTGCAAAGGTGCCCTCACTCTCCCTTGGTCTCACTGCCTCTCCCTGCTTGTGATAAGGAATGAATGACATTGGCAGGAAAAATACGGAATTATTCTCACAAAAGTCCCTTCCCCTCCCACTGAGCTGATGGGTCAGTGACAGTCAGTGGTGACAGGGACAGCTCTGCAGGACCTCTCAAGTGACAACACAGGTGAGCTGAGCACCAGACCCAACCAACAGCTCATTACACTGATGCCAAAAGGTGCCCAGGGCAGCGTGGAGAGCTCGGGATCTGCCAGGGAGACTCAGACACCACTTAGGGATCACCACCATCTTGCTGCCAGCTGGAATCTTCATGATCTTCCCTCTCCCAGCAGTCACAGGTGCAAGGAATGGGTGAAAAGCACCATTAATGGCAACTAGAGACACAGAGAGAGGACAAAGGCACCAATGAAAGGGGAGAAAGGAAGAATCTGTGGAGAAGAGAGAATGATGCAGTTCCACCCCTGGCTGTGGAGGTGCACAGGAACAGCACAGGCTGTGATGATGCCAGCTGAGGAGATGGCAGCAATTCATTTCCCAGAAAACATGACCCGCCCCCCCCAGCATGGAATTTTAAGGGGTAGATCAAAAGGCAGCCACAGAAAGGCACATCTCTATCTGCTGTTTTAGCTTCAATCAGGTTTTTATCTGACTCACTGAATTGTGTTAGTCAGCTGGAGGCAGGGAGAACCAAGTATAATCTCAACTGACGTTATGGAGGAGTCACAGCGGACGTAATTCCTCCCTCATAGCCTCCAAAATGTAGGAAAAAGGTTCCCATCAGATTTCAGAGCTTTTCTAAAAAACACTCCACAGGTCTTCCATCTAAAACTGATGCTTTACCCCTTCTAAAGCCACCTGTGGTGTCCCCAGAGGTCAGAAAACAGTCCTTGGCACCTCACAGAAGAGCAAGGACATATGTACAGACATTTCAGCCAGGTTCAGACCTTTCACCACCAGACATTAAGAGGCATTTCTGGTTTGGAGAATCCAGCAGCATTCCCTGCCTCAAGCTAGGGACTGAAGACAGGTGGGTGCAGCCTGGCAGCACCCAGAGCAGGGTGCTGTGAGCTCCCCTTTGAGCTGCAGGAGCCACACTAAAGGAACATCACTGGATTTAGTGCAGCAAGAGAAGAATCAGCCCTGGGGGCTTGTGATGGCAGAAGGTGGCCCCCAAGTGACCAAAGCGAATCTTTTTACTGAAATTATGTGTAAGAGGTTTTTTTCCTGACCATTAACATTGCTGTGCAGCTGCAGAAACAAAGGACTCAGTACCAAGTGGAAGTTAAAACAAAAAACCACAAAAACATAGAATCATTGAATGATTTGGGTTGGAAGGGAATTTAGACATCATTTAGTTCCTTCCAGGGCTGGGCCATCCACATCTGGCTGTTCTCTGTGCCAGGGCCTCCCACCCACCCAGGGAGGAATGTGACATTTAAGATCAGGCAGCACTGGCACAACCAGAGCCCCTCTCCTGGAGCCACCTCCCAGTTTGCCCTGTGCCCACCAGCGCTGTGCCCCAGCTCCTACAACCCCCAAAGCCTGCCCTGCACTCACCAAACTCCGCCTGTGTCCCGGGGTAGATGATCCTGAACACGTAATCCGTGGCTTCCTCATCTTCCTTGTCGGACGTGGACTCGGAGGAGCCCTGGGGGCTTCGCTTCTTCAGTTTGGGAAACACCTTTCCCTGGGGAGCAGAACGTGCCCTTCGTGAGCCACCCAGGCCTGACCACTCCAATCCCCAGCTCCTGCCCCTCATGCTTTGCCAGGTCTGCACATTCCCTGGGCTGGAGCAGCCCCTGGATCAAGTTTCCAGTGGCAAGTGAATCCATAACCCTGCTGGGCACAGGGTAAGCACAGCCCAGAGACAGCAAACCCTCATGGGCAGCCCTCCCACACCACCCCCCAGCTTTCCAGAAGGGTCTGTTCAGCTGGGCAAGGCCATGAGCTAAACCCAACCACCACATTTTAATACTAATGAATTCAATTTATTAATTTGGGGATCATTTAAAACACAGCAGCCACTAATGGCAGGCAGAGGAACCCCAGCAGGAACAGGCACCCACCTTTCCCCGCTGTGACCAGAGGGGTGGATCCAGCTGCCCGTGGGGCAGGAGGCCGTTCTCCAGGCAGGACAGGAACTGCAGCAGGTGCCCTCCACGGGGGAAGCGCAGAGGTGGCCTCTGGATGCCATCCTGGCTCACCAGGACAACCGTGCCACCACTGTCTACTGTTGGCAACAGCAAGAGCAGACACGGCCATCAGTGGGGAAACAGCACAGGCCAAGAGGCAGGAAAGCTCAGGGAATGGGAAATAAGGACTTTCTTCCTTGTGTGGATTCTTCTCTAAGTGCAGGATAAGACAGGCCCTGGAAAAGGCTTGCTGGGATCACCCCCTTGGAAATCAGAGCCCTGCTCTGCAGGCAGCACTCCCAGCCAAGCACCACAGCCAGGAGCTGGGGAAAGGCTTTCCCCTAAGCACTTAAATCATAGTGACCACCCAGAGCTCTGGGCATCTGCCCTGGAGTCAAAGCACAACCACGTCCCAGAGGTGAGGGATGAAGTGCCAGGGTGCCACAGCCCCAGCTCTGCCTTACCCTGCTGGTGACAGTGCAGGTACACGATCTCCTCCAGGCGAATGGTCATGGCATAGTCCCAGTACACGCTGGAACAGAGGGACAGGGAAGCCATGAGCCTCGAGGGTGTGAGAGGCTCTGCTGCTGCTCACAGCAGCTCCAAATCCTGCTCCTGATCCCCTGGCACCAGGCAAAGCCACAGAAAGGATGAGATCCCAGAGCAGTGATGCCAGCCTGATGAGTGACAACATCCCCCCAGAGCCAGGAACTGTCCCTGCCACCTCAGCTCAGCCAGGGCCAGTCCTGTCCCGCCTGCCCTGGGTGGTTCCTCTGTCCTCACACTGTTCCCAGACACAGGAAATGTGTTCATGGATCCTGGCAACTGCAGGGAGAGACTGGAGCCCTACAGAGCTGAGCATTCCCCTCTGAGCACCCCAAGAATCCCTCAGGAGCTGCCCTGGAGCCCCAAGGAAATGTGCACTGAGGTCCAAGCCTGGGCTGCTGCTCTGCCCTGAGGAGGGGAAATAAACCCTCACAATTTGTGGGGTTTTTTTCAGAGCTCACAACAGATTTGGTCTCAGCTGCTTCTGTTCAAGAACCGTCCCAGCACAGGCACCTCGAGGTGTTTGAGCAAATCTAGAACATGCTGGAGAGCTGGTGGCCACCAGACAGGGCAGAGAGGCAGAGCTTCATTCCTGTGGAGAGCCCAGCACTGCTGTCCGAGGGTGTCAGCACTCAATCACATCCCACTTCTTTGCAACAAAGCAAATTTCCACATTCTGAGCAGCAGCAGCATCTGCCACTTCTTAAAAATAGTGCTCAAATAACATTAAAAACAGCTCGTGAAGCACAGGAAGGTGTGCAAGAGTGACTCCTTGTACAGTCATACTTACTGTGCCATCTGCCTCCTCTCTTCCTTGGTCACGTCTTGACACTGGGAATTTTTAGAGCTTAGGCTGATGCCCAAGGCAAAAACTCAAGAAAAGGAGTGTAGAGATGAAAACAGATTTTAGGGGAGGGTACCAGGCACAACTGAATGGCCCAGAGGCCAGGAAGAAAGGGGAGATGAAAAGTACACAGGTGAACAAAACCCAAAAATCTACAACTGGAAATGAAAAAAAATGAAACCAAGTTCTGCTGAAGAAGATCTCTACTCTAGGTCAAAGCACCAGTGTCCTAAACACTCCCACCTTCCTGGAGCCAGGAGAAACCCGGGAGCACAGTGTGCTGGGAGGGAAGGAGGGAGGGAGGGAGGGCATTCCCCTCAGAAAACCCCTTGGGGCAACAATCAAAACCACTCTGTGTGTTTTGGAACAAGCCCCACTCCCTGGCTGAGCACTTCCCAGCAGAGACACATCTCACATCACCTCCTGCCACCCTCTCCCTGCCTCCTTCCCACTACAGGCTCAAGGGTGATGCTTTTACTCTGGGAAAAGTGATGGCTTTGCATCCCAGATCCAAGCTCTGACCCAGAGGAACATTTCCTCCCTGCTGTGGCACACTCAGAGCCAGTCACCTCTTCTCGTAGTCCAGGTCCCCCACGGAGCCGTTCATCAGCTGGTTTGGGGTCCACTTGAGTGCCATGATGTCAGCAGTCTGGTGAAGGGACAGATATCCTGGGATGGCCTCCATGTCATCTCGCTTGGGAAGAGAAACACAGCGACAGAGTGAGCTGGGGGATGCCCACAAAGCCCTGGAGCCCAGCTGTGGCTCCTCACACAGCCCTGCCTGCTGCACCTGAGCCCACCCAGTCACAAACTGGGAGGAACCCACTGTGCCCTCCTAGCAGAGGCTCCAGGACACCTCAAGGCCTTGGAAAAGGGCTGAGAGCAACTGCCCAGCAAGGAAAACTTAATAGCTCCACCTAAAAGCAGTTTGCACTTCATTTATTTGACTACAAGAAGCAGGACAGGACAGGAGAAGGAGTTTTGTGGTAAAGAATGGGCAGGGAGAGGAGCCCGTGTTTCTACCCAGACTGGAGCAGACCTGGGAGGATCCATTTCACCAAGACCTCCACAAACACAGTCCACCCACTGTCTTCCTAGATGAAAAATGTGCTTTTCTCCATGCAAGAGCAATTTGGGATGGAGCAAGGTGCTGAGGAGCAGAGCAGTTTCAAAGCCCAGGTTTCCCAGCAGGAGCTCACCGGCTGCACCAGGACGTTGTTCTTGCCGTACAGGAGCGTGGCTCGGGAATTCTGGTGCAGGGACTCCACGTAGTCCCTGGCAGACAGGGATGGCCTGTCATCCATGCTGCCACTGGAATGTCTCTTCTGAATCTGCAAGAGACACGCCCACAAACGTGAGGTGAGCGCAGACACCCTCTGGCTTCCCAAAAGCTTCTCTTGAAGCCCATTCCCTCCTCACTTATCCACTTATGACAGTCACTACTAGAAATCTTGCCCTCAGGGTCCTCTAAGGGGATTCCTGACTGTCCAAGCTCAGAGAGTCCCAGGAGTGAGCTTTATTTGCAATGCACAGAGCAGATTCAGCTTTCTGTTTGTTCATGATGGTGCCAAGGGACACAGACCCTGGCACACAATGCCAGGAGGGGCTGGCACTGGCCAGTGCTCTCCATGGGCCATTCCCAGCACCTCTGCCTCAAAGATTTCCCTCATCAGAGGGCTCCACAGGCCTTTCCAAGCAAAGGGAGCCCAGATCCTGTGGACCTGGGAGGAGCAGAGAGAGGTTTGTCCCCACTCACGCAGAGCGCCGGGCGCTTGGTGGGCGAGTCCTGGCGGCAGTGGGAGCTGTGAATCCGGTGCCTCTGGACCAGCTCATCTGCAGAGGGGTCTGTCCAGAAGTGGTCAGCAGTCTTCATCTTCGTGTATTCCAGTGCACAGGGCCCCACTGTGGAGAGGAACATCCCAAACATAAGGGAGCCATCCTCAATCCCACGGCCACGGTCACCTCCTGGATCTGCAGATCGCAGATTTGGGAGCATGGGTTTGGAAAACAAGGAGGGAAAGCAAGTAAAGAAAGTGTTACCCAATAAAGAGGCAAGAATTGGCCCATCCACGGGATCCATCAGGAGAGCTTCCTTCTCATAGTACTTACTAGAAGAAATGAAGGACAGCAGAATGTTGGAGCACTGCAAAGTTACAGACAGCGGTTTAAATCCCCATCACACCCTTTTCTTTCTCTATCTCCCCTCGATGGGGAGAGGGAAAGAAGCCCTAAACAGGCTGTTTCTGCCAGCTGAGAAATTCCTGGGGAACAGCAACCCTCCTGCAGCACATTGCCAGCATCACCATCTCCTAACTAACCTGTCCCAGGACAGGACACCTTAGCATGCAGATCCCAGGGGACAAGGACAATGCAGCCCTGACAACCCAGCCATCACCAGGGCCAGTGGGGCCTGCCTGTATTTTAGGGAGTGCACAGTGGTCACCAGCAGCAGGGCATCCATCAGAGTCACTCCCCTGAGTGACACACCTGGCCTGTGCCAGCCAGGGACTTCCCTGGCCCACAGTGCCATGGACAGGGACATGGACAGGGACTCAGCCTGGATGTGCCAGCTCACCTGCTGTTCTCCACCAGGTAGAGCACGATTTTATCCAGGACCTTTTCGAAGAGGGCTGTGCGGATCCAGAGGTGCTTGATGGCCTGAGGAGACAGGTTGGGCAGCTTCGGCACCTTGCGCGCGTTCTCCGGCAACCCCTGGGCTTGGTTTCGCCTTTAGAGATACAAGACAAGAGACAACAACACCACAGGCTCACCCCTGAACTCTGAGGGAGCCCAGGGCACCCCTGCCACCAGGGGTTTGGGGGTGTTGATTGTGGTTGCTGGGGGATCCAAGGAATTGCCTGGGACAGAGCTCTGGAGGTGTTTCCTGTCCCTATGCCCTGCTCCAGAGGGGCCACACCTGCATTTGAAACCAGATGTCACCAAATCAGTTCCCCACTGTAAAGACACCCTAAACTCTGCTCTCCCTCAGCACAGTCCTCCATCCCACACATCTTTCCACAGCTGAGCTCACAGGCAGAGCAGTCCATCTTAGGACAGCTTAAAATTCCTGCCCGCAGGTAGCTGCTGCATCCATCTCCTTGCTAATTGTCCAAGGATGAGTAACCCTCTCCCAAACTGCAGCAGAATTACTGCAGGTTCAAGCCCTGCACACTGAGACAGGCCAAATGTGGTTCCAGCTGGCTTGGTGAACTGGTCCATAAACTGTGACAGCCCAGGAGCAGCGTGCTCAGCTGTCCCTGAAGCACCAGAGCAGGGCCAGACAGAGTTACAACCTGTCCACCCCTGCTTAAACCACAACCACAACTCAGTCTCCTAGAACAGTTTGGTCAAGACATAAAAAAACCCCAGGAAAAGACTGAAGGAGCAATCCCTCCTGCCGAGGCTCAAGTTGGACCCAAACCACCCTTCCCACCCCAAAACCCGAGCGAGCAGAGCGGGCTGGCAGCCACGGCGGTGCTTACGCGTTCTCAATGAGCTGCTCCAGGTCCTGCACCTTCCTGCAGAGCTCCTCTGCCAGGGGGAAGCTCTTGCCCACCTTCATGAAGAGCGCGGCGATCTTGTTGCTGCGCAGGAAGCCGGCCGCCCTCCGCTTCAGCCCGAACAGCACGCAGCATTCCACGGCGGCTGCAGAGAGCACAGGCCTCAGCATCACCATATTCCCGCTTGGAAGGAGCCACAGGGATCATGGAGCCCAGCTCTCTGAGGGATTGGCCCAGCAGTGGAACACACGGTTGTTAGCACCATGCAGTCTTGGCTTTAGTAGCACCGTGCTCTACTCAGCTGAGCCAGGCTCAGGGGCACTGTGGCACCTTCCCTATGGAGTCAGGCTGAGAGAGGTGGGGCTGTTCAGCCTGGAGAAGAGAAGGTTGTGTGGAGACCTCCCAGCACCTCCCAGGACCTGAGGGGACTACAAGGAATCCAGAAAGGGACTGTTCATCGGGACCCCTCCTTCTAGACCAGGTTGCTCTAAGCCCCATCCAACCTATCCTTGAACACTTCCATGGATGGAAGCCTCTAAAACTCCTCAGAGAGTAAATCTGAAGGCAGAGGCATCCCCACCTTGGCTTCAGGAAATTGTAATCCCATCCCACATGGGAATTAAGAACAAGCACCACAGCTTCTCCAGGCAGGGCAATTGCTGTGCTGGGCAAACAGGCTGACACTCTCCTTGTGGGTTTCTTGTGGATTGTGGAGAAACCAGCATCTCCCTGATGTTTTCCCTCTGGCCCAGTCTGAGGGATGGGCACAGCTGGCACAGGAGGTTTCACTCCCTGTGCTGGGAGGGTGCGAATCAGGAGGAGAAAGCTCAGAAGCAAGGACAGGCCCACTGAGGGTTTCTAAAGCAGCACAGGAAATGGGGCAATTTCCCCCAAAAAAATCTCAATGTTCACACAAACCTTTTTCTGAAAAGCTGAAAGGAACAAAGAACCTGGGGATAAACCACAGGCAATGCCAGCAGCTCAGTCTGGCTTTGGGGACTCCGATGGCAATCGGGGACTCTTTAAGTCCCTGTAGAGGCTGTGCCTGACTCCACATCCTGGACTCTGCCCAGAGGCACTCACCAAACCCCAGTGAGTGCCCAGACAGCCTCAGGCACCTTCCCTGTCCAGCCACAGTGAGCAGGGATCCCAGGAACCGGCGGTGACTCCACAGAAAGACGCACGCACACACGCACAGGCTCTGCCAGCAGCCTGTTCCCAAAGCCCCCTGGGAGGGCTCAGGATGGATGTCTAGTGCCAAACACAGACTGATTAAACAGGCTGATCAAAGCACTGGAAAATCACACAGACCCACGCTCCTCAGGCCCTTTATCCATGTCTGACAATGAGTCCTGCTCCCTCCTCCCCGGGAAGCCAGCGCTGCTGAGCCGAGCCCATCGGATGCTGCTTCACCTCCTGCCTGGCAAAGCACACTTCCCTACAGCTGAACAATCCATGGAGACATGGGAAAAGGCATTCCATGCAGCCCCATCACAGCAGCTCCCAGGCTGGCAGAGGCTCATTATCCTGCCCTGATCCATGCCTGAGCTTGGTGCCGAGCAGCAGCACCCAAGGCCTGTGCTGGCAGAACAACAACAGATTTGGGCCAGCCCAGCCCTGCTGACCCCCAGCAGGCAGGCAGAGCCACTGCATGGACATCTGGCTTTGAAACCAGGCCCTGCACGAGCCCTCCCAAAGCCCAGAGGGCTTCACCTGCCCCAGGATTATCTGCAGCCGCAAATAAAATAAAACCCAAACTGCTCCGTGACTTTGCCAGAAAAGCCAACATCTCCCTCATTTGTCCTATGCTCCACGGCTGAAATACAAGTGACAAACAGCCTCACCTGCCTGGGACTGCACCCAGGGGTGTCCATTTGGAGTGGCCAGCTCAGGCTGGTGCTGAAAGCTCAGGTACCCACAGGGGATGAGCAACCAGGGCTGCTCCTGCTGCACTCCCAAGGGAGGGAGCTCCAGAAACTTCACCAGTTCCTGGTGGAACACCTTTCCAGGAGAAACTTCACCAGCTCCATTCCAAATTCCCAGCAGACAAATGGGAGCACTGGTGCTCTTGCTGTGCTCAGGTCACAGGCAGCACATCCCAGCTCCTGCCAGGCCAGGTGAAATCTCAGCTCCTGAAGGCCTCTGGCACAGAGCATCAAGACAGAGCTGTCAGCATCACCTGTTCCCAGTGCCAGATCTGAACCTGTGCAAAACACCACTCCTGCTGGCAAAACTACAGGGAAATGTGCAGCTTCCACAGGAAAAACTCTCCCTGTGCTCTGCTAAATCCAGGATTTAGTAATGGTTGGATTTTCAGATCGGAGGAGTTTTGGAGCTCAGTTGTGTCACCGCTGTGAAGAGATTCTCCTCCCGCCTCAGGATGTAACTCCCAGCAGAGCCAGGATATACAGGACATAACCTACAGCACACACCCAGGTAAGGGGGCAGCTCTGACTCCTGGCAAAACCTCAAGATATTCCTGAGCTGCCCAGAGCTCTGACATGACCCAAACCCCTCGGGCTGAGCAGCCTCGGCTGACGTGGACACCGAACCCTGGGCTCCCACTGCCAGCTCCCCATCAGCTCCCAGGGCAGCCTGGACGTGACAGATGCCAGCTCGTGTTTGTCTGCTCCAAACCCCCCCCAGCAGCACGGGGGGGCCGGGGGCTGCTGCCCTTCCCTGCCAGAGCCCCGGCTCCATCCGCAGGGGTTTGCTGCTGGGAAGGCAGCTCTCTCCAGGGAAAAGGGCAGCTCTGGCAGGCAGAGCCAGGCTTGCAGCACGCTCTGCTTGGCAGGGAAGGAGGTTATTTATAAGCTCACCCAGCTCCTGGAGAGCCACAACACCAGGGAAGGTGGGGGAAGCGTTCCAGTGAGAGGAACAGCAGATGGAGCAGGAGGGGGACACCAGGAACCAGGGAAAGGGCAGCAGCATCTTAGAGAAGCCAGAAGGAACCAAGGAGCCCTTCGTGCCTGCATGCCTCAGCTCCCTGTCGCAGGAGCCTATAAATAATCCCAGGCTGAGCAGCCTCGTGCTGCACAGAAAAGCAGGGAATGAGTCACACCTGGAAGTCTGCTCTGCTCTTTGGATGCCACACAGGGGCCATGGGCTGGGAACAGGCTCCTCAGTGTCTCTGATGTGAGGGCCCAGCAGGAAAGGAGAAAGCCCAGCCTCCTTTCCATAAACTCCCATTCCATAACTGCAAAGAAAAGATTTGGGCTCGACAGACTTTCAGTGGAATTGATTCTCAAGGGAATTGAAAAATAAAATATTATTTCTAGTCCTCCCTCAATGGCTGCACACACTGCCAGCATCCCTCCCTCTTTTGACATCTCTGTATATTTGAAGCACAAAGATCTCAGAGACTCTGACCTCTGCCAGAACAATCCATCCTCTGGCACTCCCCACTTCCCCAGCCCAAGGTCCTGGAGCTGGAGCACGTTCCCAGGCATGGCACATGGCACAGCCAGGGCAGGGAAAGCACAGCACCAAAAGCCCAGTCCAGGCCAGCCTGGGAGACTCACCACAAAAGGAGATGATATGGCTGCTGTCCTCATGCACAAATTTCCTGGTCACAGCCTCTTCCATGATCTGCTTCACCTGCAGGACAGAGGCAGTTAGGGAAAACATGGAATTTCAGCCGTGGACCTGTGGTGGGGTGTGTGCACAGGAACCTCCTCTGCTCCCAGGTTTTCCCAGTGGCACAGGAGATCTCAGGGAGGATTGATGCAGCTCTGCCTGCTGAGCATCACCAGCTATTTCAGAAAGTCAGGCATAAAAAAAAGGTTTGAAAGGTTGTTTCATTTTTGAGAAACTTCACAGTAGGAAAACGATGAGCCGAGAATTAACTGAGGGAACTGAGCATCACTTAGATAAAAGTCATCTAATAAAAGTACCCAAATCTCATATTTAAGGTTTTTACAGCGTTGTTCTGTTCTCTCATTTTGTTTGACAAATTTCCTGTGACACAGCTGTCCCAAATGACTGCACCTATCCATCAGTGCCTAATTCAGTGATCACCTGGCATGGCTGTGCCCAGGAATTCCATTTGCACAGCAGTGCCAGCAGCTCTGCCCTCTCTGACTCACAGCTGGCACTCAGCTGATCCAGAGGAAGCTGTCACTTAGTGCTCATCAGGGGCACGATTAGGGGACAAAACCAAACAGGACCCCACACAAATTAGGAGGGTAATTTTTGCAGGGAGCAGACAGGAGGTCAGCAGAGCGGTGACTTCCATCCCCAGCTGTCACCCTCCCTAACGCTGCTGCAACCAGCCAAAGCCCAGCTGAATCTTTGCTCCTTAAACATTCAGCTCCCAACCACTTTTCCTTTCAAACACAGCTGCCAGCATGCCTGGATCTCATCTTCCAGTGCCTCTGTAACATCTTGGTTTTGGAAAACACAGGGGAAAGTGTTCCCAGCACAGAGCTGAGGGTGTGAAGGAAGCTCTGCTCAGCAAGGTGTTCTCCCTGAGGGCACAGGGAGGAGGGAAATACAGCAGGTCAGGACTTGGCCAAGCAAACCTTGGCATGAATGAGAGACCTTTAATGGCATCATTTGAGGAATTAAACTCCTCTGCAAGGTATAATCAAGGTCAGTTATGCACGGCTGACAGCTCCATAAAGGAAATCCTGAGTATGGATTACGAGCAGAGTCCTCTCTGAGCCAAGAGCTGCTCTGTGTGAGAGCCATCAGGTGACAGCCCAGCACTGCTCCCTGCTCAGTGAATAACAGGGCCCTGAGACTTCCCTGGATGCCAGCAGCTCGGCTGAGCTGGTTCTGAGTCAGGAAGTCACAGCAAGGAATGTCACTGAGATGTGGAATGGGCACTGGAGGTGGCTCAGAGCGCTGGGAAGTTCCTCTTGGCACAGCCTGGTCCAGCTCCTGCACCTCCCACATCCCAGCCCTATGCTCAGAGCAGGGACTCCACCTGCAGGAACACCCCAGGGACCAGGATAAAGCTCCATCTTCCACCTCAGCGCTTTATTGTGCCCAAAAACTGCAGCTGTCCCTGGTCAGGGCAGCTCCTGGTGCTCCTTCATTCCTTCCCTCCCACCCACAGCTCCCCCTTGTCCCCACGCTGGGCACCATGGAGGGGACAGCTGCAATCCTCACCGAGGGCTCCTTCCTCCAGCACCAGCTTGTTTTACACTTCAGCAACAGAAATGGGGACAGAGCAAGCCCCAGAAGGAGGAGAGGAGCCTCTGTCTCCCACACATCCCCTGGCCTGGGCTGCAGGGGTGGCTCAGGGATGGCAGCAGCACACACCTCGTGTCCACCAGCGCCCAGCTGCTCCCCTGAGCTGCCCCTTTTCCTCCACCTGGAATGTCCTCCAAGGATATTCTGGCAGCCTGCCCAGCCCAGGAGCCACCCCTGGGAGCAGCCCTGGTAGGGAGGTTCCCATCCTGGGGCCCTCAGGGATTCCCTGAAATTCAGATGGCTCCTGAGCCTCACCCAGGCAGGCTGAGCTTCCTCTGCCAGCAGGACACAGCACTCCTCTCTCACATCCAACTGATCTCCCAGAAAGTGATGACACACAGATATTAAATGTACACTCGTGGCAGCACTGGTGGTATCAGGATTTTAACCTCTGCCCCAAAACACACCTGAAAAATCAATGTGCAGAGTTATGTCTTTACCAGTTCTGCTTCAATTGGGAAATATTCCGATGTGAGCAGCATATTCAAATATTCATATCCAATATTCAAATATTGGTTTGAAATTTCAGTGCACTGACACAGTGCCTGCAGTGCCTCAGGGCCTTCCCCAGGGCAGTGACCATCTGTCTGTCCAGGGCCTGGGGACCATCCAGGACAGCAGGACCTGGCTCTGACCGGGCATTTCAGTGCCAGCACTGCACAAACCACCTGCACGCTCGAGGCACAAACAAAACACCTTCCAAGAGACACAGTTTAGTGGAAAATTACTCATTAAAAGTAAAAAAAAAAAAAAAAAATTTGCACAGCGTTGACTGAGGTTGTAACGCCAAAAAAATAAATCGAGGAAGTCTAAAGGACTGGAAGAGGAAAGGGAACTGCAAGCAGGGCACTCACCTGGTGTGTGACAAACACAAACACAAACCCAGCAGGTAGAGGACAGACAGACAGACAGACAGACAGACACGGCCTCATAACACAGAACAAGGGATATCTTGGAATCCTGGAATGGTTTGGGTGGGAAAGGACCTTAAAGCTCATCCCATTCCAGGGACATCTTTCACCAGCCCAGGTTGCTCCAAGCCCCAGTGTCCAACGTGGCCCTCAGCACTCCCAGGGAACAGAATCAACACTTCCAAGAGATCCCAACTTTCTCTATGTACCAAGAAAGTTTTCCAACAAAACCATTTTACATTTGCCCAAACAGACACAGTTGGCATCTGTAGGACAGCTCAGGGCCAGGAGACCCCAAAACTCCTGACAGATCTCCTGTGCTGCTGCCTGCAGACCCCAAAGGACTCAGAGCAGCCCTCCACAGCCAGCTGGGATCTGCCACGGGATTTGTGACACCCTGGGGACAGGAACACGGCTCAGCCACGCTTGGCTCCTCCACAGAGGACTTGAACAGCCTCTGCATGTGCTGCATTCCAGCATTTTGATGCTAATTCTCAGGCTGTAGCCAGAACAATCCCAACAGATGAAGCTGCCCGCTCTGGATCTCATGCCAGCCTAGGGAAATTAGATGTTTGCTCTTCTTTTATTGGAAAGGAAATTAAAACAGCAACTAATAATTTAGCTGTAGGTAAACTCGAGAGGAATATCATCAAGTATTCCACAACAGCACAAACAACCGCCCTGGCTCCAGCCAGGAAAGCTTGGACAAGCCCCCCTGGAAAGTGAAACCAAACCCCCACGTGTCCAATAGCCCCAGGGAGGGATGAAGGCTTAGACCTCTCTGCTAAAAAATTCAGAGATCTGCATTATCCAAAGTCCAGCTTTGCTGTCACCCAGCCCTGTTGCCATTTGCACTGCTGGAAGAAGCCAAATATTACCACAGCCACAAACACCACCGAGGTGCAGGGAGCAGGAGCAAACCAAGAACTGCAGGGTTAATTAGTCCAAGGCAACATTGACTCACAACTCTTCTACCTGGTCAGATTTTTCCCTACAGAAACCTGTACTCTGTACTGCCACTTCTCCAAGAGCTCACTGGCTGACCACTAAAAAAAAAATCCCAATTAATTGTGCTGGGATCAGTTAAACACCCCCAGCTGCAGGGCACAGGCACCATTTATACCCAGAGATATTCTGGTGGCCCCTGGCACGAGGGGATAGCACAGGGACAGCTCTGGTGGCACCAGGCACCTGCCTTGAAAGGCATTTGGCAGCTCCCTGTTGTTGCTGCCTCAGAAACATCGATCACCCTCCGGCCCACAGAGACCTTTGGCTTTTCTAAAAGTCTTATTTAATTATTTATGATTGCTTGCTGAATAAAACATGGCACCTCCTGCAGCTGAGGGATCCTCCACGTGACACTCAGGAGGGAATTCCAGGCCAGCCCTTCCCCAGAACCATGTGTGCTCCCAGCTGGGATGAGGCTCCTTGGGGGATAAGGGAGGAGAAGAACTCCGAATATTTGTGCAGTTTGCCGGAAAATAAATTTTAAATACATTAATGGAAGGATCCATAATGCAACACAGCACCCTGAGGGACACAGGGGTGATCCCAGCCACGTGTGTTTGCTGAGAGTGTTTTGCACCAGACTCCTTTCACAGAGCATCAACTTTTGGCCAAAAATCCGTGTTTACAACACTAATTTGAGCTGCCTAGGATCACGTTATAGCTGGTTCTATTCCTGTTGTGCTTGTCAAACACACATTTCCCTGCCATCTGTGGGCACTGCTCGCTGTAAATGCTCAATACAGACATTTAAGGAAACATTCAAGGCAAACTTTAGTCATTTCTGTTTCCAGCACACCCGAGCTCCAAGCCAGGTTCTGTTCTCACCACATCCCAAAACTCCTGTTTTTCCCCTGAAAAATGCTTTGGATTTGGATTTGAAATGTGGCAAAGGACGATGCTGAAACCAAGGACAACTTCCAGCTCCTGGACTGGAGTCCAGGACTCCTCATTCTTAGGAGGATCCCAGGCTGTCCAGGACATCCTCATCCTTATCTTGCCTGAACATTGTGACAGCTCCAAACTGCCCTGAAGTCCTGGACCTGTGCAGAGCCAGGGATTTCCATGGCAACAGCCAGGACGCAGGCAGGGAGGAGGGCAGGATATTTTGGCAGCAGAGCACAGAGGGTCCCCCGGCCCAGGGCAGGTGTGAGGAAGAGGAAAAGCAGCACAAAACCACTCTGGGGATGAAGGCTCGAGCCAGGGGTTTCTGGAGCACGAGAGCTCTTGTGCAAAGCTCTGCTTTCATCTGTGAGAGGAGAGGAAATGGTCCCCAGTGATCGGCGCTGCTCCTCAGAGCAGATCGATGCAGGCAATCGAGAAATGCTGCATTAAAGGCCCTCTGCTCTCTCTTGGTACAGAAATATCTGAAAAAGGCTGCCCTGGGTGCTTGAGAGACATCAGAGGGTCCCTCTGCCAGCAGCAGCTTTCATTCCCAACCTGCAGCTCATCATCCTCATCCTTATCTTGCCTGAGCACTTTTGACAGCCACACAAAGGCCTTTTCCCTTTTTTCTTTTTTTTTTTTAATAAACTGGCCTTGAGAACACTTAAAGCTCTCAACATGAATTTTTCAAATCCTAGTAACATTAAATTAATTTACAATTTTCTACCCATCCAGAATGAAATAGCTGGCACTGATGCCTGCAATTTGATATTCTGGAATAGCAGGCACACAGGAAAACAAACCCAGGCTGCAAAAACATTGCTCTTACCAGTCATTTGTGTAATTTAGCCACAAACCAGGCAACGTGGCTGCAAAGCAGGGGCTTCTCTGAAAGGGTGGGAGGAAGAGACTGACTGCTGTTCCCATGACACATGATGAGGGAATTAGTCAACAGCCACACAGTGACAACCATTCCAGCTACTGAAAAATAAACAATATATCTGGTAGAAGACAAGCAGGCTGTGGTCAACCCCAATTTTTGAAAGGATTCTAAGAACAGGCAGCAAAATGTTCAGTCCAGGTTCAACAGCTCCTGGTGAGTAAAGGCTCAGAGCTGCTTCCTGAGTGGCAAGTTAAACATAAACTAAGTTTTTGCAGAAGAACGACCAAGGTGACTGTTTGCTTTCACACACCACTCAGCTTTTCCCCCAGCTCATATTCCACGTGTGCAGGTGGATTGCACAGGTAACACCTGCTTCCCTTCCTCTGGGCCATGCAGCTGCCTGGAGGGAAGTAAAAACAGACCTCAGGACTCTATTCAAAACAAAACTTGTAAAACAAGGGCAGGAGCACAGGTTGCAAGGGGAATACTTCCAGTTGAAAGCCCACACCCCTCCAAACCTGGGTATTTCAGGCTCTGGGTTTGTAAAAAAGCCTCATTCCACCTGAGAAAAGCTCTAAAATAAATCAGAGAATGTTGGTCGTGCTGCTTTATCCTGCATAACAGCACACAGGATTCCTCACAAAGCCAGACCTCGCTTCCTCCCTCGCAGCCTGCTCACAAAAAGTCAATTTTGCAGCTTCCAGGGTTGGTTTGATTTATTATGACCAGATGGGGCTGGGGGGGAGGAAGAAGATGGTGACAGACAACACAGCTCCTCTCAACCTGCACATCCACAGCAGCACAGGACTTCTGCAGAGCCCAGTGCCTTAACCATGGCAACAGCCAAATACTGAGGGCTGCTCATGGCCTGGCTAATTCCAGTTTATTGATTCTGTCCCTGCTCTTCTTCCCAGTGCCTCACTCAGTCATGGCCCTGGGGTGACAGAGGTGGCCCAGCTCCCCAAGGACAGCCCTGCCTGTCCCTGTTCTCAGCTGGGCTCACCTGCACTGAGGGCCCTGGATGGAGCCAAACCAGGCGTGGCTCATGAAATGAGAATCATACAGGTTTGAGAAAGGTGAAAATTCTGGGAGTGGGGGGAAAATAACCCCAGATTTCTGCAACTGGCCCTTTCTACTGCTCCTTGGAGTCTGCACAAGCTCCTGACTTAACCTGAGTCAGCCTAGAAGAGGGAGAAAAACCAAAAGCAAGAGCAGGGAGCAACAGGCACAAGAAGGCCCCACCTGCTCCTGGTTTCAGGGATGGTGCTAAATAATTAATTCCATAACCTACAGGATCATGTTTCCCCAGGATTTTAGTTCCTACCAGAGCAAAGCCCAGGTGGAGAGCACAGGTCCTCCACGTGCACCCACAGCCCCCACTGCTGCACCCAGCCCCTGCCCAAGCTCAGCACTTCCAGCAGGAGTGAAGGGCAGGTGAGAGGCAAATCCCAAGGGAATCCCAAGGGAATGGGAACCCACATCCACAGCAACATCCCAAACAATGGGATCACCAGGAAAAAGTCTGTGTCAGCACCAAGGGGCTGCTGGGGAGAGCCTGGAGCGTGTCACACACCAGGCCACATCAGCAGGGTGGCACTGCACAGGGCTGTCCCCACGCACCCCTGCCCTCCCCAGGCTTCACCCACATTCACCAAACCCACATTATCCCCCCCAAAGCCGGCAGAAAGGCACGGGCCAGCCCCAGCTCTGCTCCCTGAGGGACCAGCTCCACTTTGTCCCAGCACAGCGCCCTGGGAGGAGCAAACCCGGGCACTGAGGGCAGCACAGGAGAGGCTCTGGGGGAAGCCAGGAGCAGCCCTGGCTCCCACCCTGCAGCAGCTGAGTCTGCACTCGGGAGCTGCCTCAGACAGCAATAATGAGATGGCAGCTCCATCCACAACGCCGAATAAATGTCAGACCCTTTTCCTGGTTTAATAGCTGTTGCTGAGGCAACCAGGAGTATTCCTTAGCACCACACCCGGCACAGGATTAAAGGTGGGAAGGGGTCGGGATGGGCAGCGCTGTCACCCTCCCCAGACCCACCACCCACGGGGCTGCTTCTCCCGACTCCAAGCAGCGTCTTCCACTCGCGGGGAGCCTGCAAACCGGATAGCGAGATGCTGGTAACACCAGAAACAAAACACCACACACACATCCCCCCTCCGGCATCCCGGGAGGTGACCTGCGGGGACAGAGCGTGGCCAGGACATGACAACAGCTCCCGGTGAGCCAGCACCGGGCAGGACTGGGCTCCGTGACTCCATGGACCGCCGGCTCAGGTGTAACACACGGGATAAACCAGGCAGCTCAGCATGAAACAACGCACAAACTGACAGAGTTAAAGATGCCCGAGCAGAGGGAGCACAGCGAGATGCCCAACGCCATCACCTTGCATGGGCACACACATTTGGCCCCCCCCTTTGCCCGGCCGGGGTCCCCAGCAGCCGCTGCCCCCCGCCCTGCCAAGGAGCGCCGTGCTGCGGGAGGGTTCGTCCCATCCCCGCTCCCAGGGGAAGGATGCAGCTGCGGGACTCGCCCCTTTTTCCCTGCGGAAAATCCCAAGTTGCGGCGTGCTCTGCCCGCAGCCGAAGGCGATTTCCCGAGGATGCGGGGCGCTGGGATGCCGGGCACCGGCGCTGCAGGGATGCTCCTCCGCCCCCCGGGACCCGCAACCGCGCCCGGCTGGGCTCTCGGCCCCGCTCCGGGCTGGTTTTTGGGGGGCTTTAAACCCGCGGCAGCAGCACCGGAGCCAGCGGGCCCGGGGCTCCCCCCGGGCAGGAGC
>VWZP01006976.1:265444-278614 GCA_013396995.1 Dicaeum eximium
CCCCGCTATCCCCGGCACCGACACCCCCGTACCCCGCTATCCCCGGCACCGACACCCCCGGCTCTCCCCGTACCCCCGGCAGCCTCGGCACTCCGGGCCGGTGCTTCCGCCGAGGTCTCAGCCGGGACCGGTCCCATGGTGCGATCACAGCCGTCCCCCAGCTCCCGGGGTCGCCCCCAGCCCCCCAGCAGGTGACCCCCGTTACCCCAGCCAGGTCCCCGCACCCCCGATCCAGCCCCGAGGTGCCCGGGGACGGCGGCGGGGCCGGGTGGCAGGGGACAGGAGAGCCCGGGGGTGTCCCCGCACACCCAGGGGACCGCTGGGGCAGTGTCTGGCCTCGGACAGGGGTTCAGGGCTCTGGGGTCCCTCGCAGGGGCGAGACAAGCACGTCCTTTCAGGACAGAGCCATCCGGGCCCGCTGCGGTGAGCTCCGGCACAGCGGGCGGGTGACAATGACCCCCGGAGAACCCAAATTCCTCCTCTCCAAATCACCGCCACAGCCCCTCGGGGAGTGCCCTGCCTGCAGCTCCATTAACATCTCTGCTGTTCTCCTCTTCCCTCGTTTGCTGTTCCAGGACATTTCCATAGAAACAGCATCCTGGCTCCTCCGCAGTCCGGTTTCCAATAACTACAGCCCGCGACAATGCGAGGGCAGCGGCGGCCACCGGCACCGGCACCGGCAGGGACACGGTCTGACCCCCGCCACCCCCCAGACCGACCCCAGAGCTGGGCTGCATCCTCCGCCCCGGGGCTTTCCCTGCCGTGCTCCTCCTCGGTGGCCCTGGTGACAGCAGGGACCACAATCCCAATGGTTCCCTCCACTGCCCAGGCTGGCAGGAGAGCGGGAGGGAGCTCTGGGCTCGGGATTAATCCCAATTCCAGACCTCCTGTACCCTCCAGGGGCCGGGAGGAAGCCGGGGCCATATCCGTATTTCCGTGTACTCTGTTTGCTTTTCGCTGTTTATTTACTTGTTAAATACCAGTCCCAGAGGTGGTGGCAGCACAAATGAAACTCGGGAGAATGTGATTGCTGGACTAGGTGGGTCCCAGAATCTTTTGGGGAAAATTGTCTGAAAGAAGCACAAGGACAAGCTCCCCTCAAGCTTTGCTGGTTCCTTTTCCTTGAAAAATTCTGCTTCTCCCCGGATTAAAGCCAGGTGGGAGACGATTTGCCCCTGTTTTCTGGAGCTTGGAGAGCTTAAATGAGAGCACGTTGATCTATACTTAATGTGATTAAGTTACATCTCTGAGTATCATGCTAATTAAATTAAACTTCCCATTGCTGCCTCTGTGGCTTAAGCAGGATAGTTGTTTTAAGACCACAATTCACTCCCCTGCATTTCCCTGCACGGATGAGCAGGTGGGATAAAAGCATCCTGCTGATCAAGTAATCGTGGTGTTTAGAAACAACTTCTAAAGCAAGGGATATTCAAATTTAAATCTGTTTTGAGTTGGATTTAAACTCTGCATTTTCAATCTGAAGTGATTTGTGCTTTGAATAAGGAAAAAACCAGGGAAAAAGCAGAAGTGGATGAGGCATTGCACAGACTGTGTCTGACCGTGATGTCTCAGGTGTAGAAACGGGATATTGGGAAGGAATTCCTCCCTGAGGGTGGCGAGGTCCTGGCACAGGGTGCACAGAGAAGCTGTGGCTGCTCCATCCCTGGAAGTGCCCAAGGCCAGGCTGGACAGGGCTTGGAGCAGCCTGGGACAGTGGAAGGTGTCCCTGCCCATGGCAGGGGTGGAACTGGATGATCTTTAAGGTCCATTCCATGATGTCCCCAAGACACCTCTCCCCGTGCCCTCCTCCCATCTCCAGCAGCTCTTTCCACCTTTCAGCTTCCAAAAGCACGTGGAGATTTCAAATCTCTCCGCTGATCGCTCTGACAGCGCGGCCCCGAGGAGGAGCCGCAGCGGCACCGAGAGAGCGGGCAGCGCTCCGGGAGCACCGGCAGCACTCACGGCTCATTCCCCAGCGAGCCCGAGGGGATCTCGGGGTCAGGGATGGAGGTACTGAACCGGCTGGAGCGGGGCAGCCGCCGTGCCTGGGAAATGGAGCCCGAGCACAGCGAGCTCCCGGACAGCGACGTGAGCATCCCCGCGCTGCAAACCCTGCCCGGCCCCGGCTGGCAGCGGCTCTGGGCATCGCTCCGGCCAGGGATGCTCCTGCAGGCCCAGCTCTGCCCCCCTGGGTGTGGTTGAACAGCTCGGTGTGAGGGAAACCAGAGATTCTTCAGGAGAGACAGGAGCTTCGTTTTAAACGGACGGGGGAGTTTTACCGGCCGCTACTTCCCACTGGGAAAGGGAACTTCCAGTGCTCGGGGGATGCTGGGGGCTGTCCCTGCTTCCCGCAGAGCCCACAGAGCCCTGAGACCCCCGGCAGTGCCTGAGCCCGTCTGCTGAGCCCTCCTGAGCAGGGGCAGGGTTTGGGCACAGAGGGGTCTCCCCCTTGTCCCACCGAGCCATTCCACACAAACCACCCGGAGCAAAGAAGGGCCAGCAGCAGAGAAAAAGCTATTTTCTATTCTCTGCTATCTGTTATTTTCCACAGTTGCTGCGGCACCAGCTGCCTCAGTTCTGTTATTTATGCCTCGAGATGGTCTCTGGTCAGGGGGTTAAACCCCGCTCCCCCCACACGCCCCGCAGGCAGCGGGGATTTCTCCCCTTCACNGGTGTTCAAAGGATGATTATTTCATCTTAAAGCAACAATTTCAGGTTCCACAGCGCAGAGGGAGAAGCCCCTGGAGTGCAGCCCACCCTGTGGAGGGACTGACAGGACTGGACCCACTTTTAGGCTCTTCCAACCTAAACAATTCCATGGTTCTGTGATTCCATCCTGTGCCAGCCAAAGTAGCCAGGGCCAGACACACACAAAAAAAAAAAAAAAAAAAAAAAAAANGGAGCAAAGAAGGGCCAGCAGCAGAGAAAAAGCTATTTTCTATTCTCTGCTATCTGTTATTTTCCACAGTTGCTGCGGCACCAGCTGCCTCAGTTCTGTTATTTATGCCTCGAGATGGTCTCTGGTCAGGGGGTTAAACCCCGCTCCCCCCACACGCCCCGCAGGCAGCGGGGATTTCTCCCCTTCACCCCAAAACCCGGGACAAGGGCGGCCCCTCAAGCAGCGGGGATTTCTCCCCTTCACCCCAACACCCGGGACAAGGACGGCCCCTCAAGCAGCGGGGATTTCTCCCCTTCACCCCAAAACCCGGGACAAGGGCGGCCCCTCAGGCAGCCCCCACAGCCTCGGCTTTCATCTCCACTGCCGCGCTGGAGGATTGGGATCCACGGCTCTGCAAAGTCCCGTGAGGGACACAAATCCCGTGTAAACCACAGCAGATTAACTCTCCCTCACCTCTGTGCTGGGGCTGGGCTCGGGGGGAGCCACACCGGGCTCAGGAGTGGGGGCTGTGCCAGGACCCCCCAACCTCTGCCCCCCAGCCCAGGGACCACCCCGAGCCCCCCCACCCAACCCCTTCACTCGGGAAAAATCCTCCTGACTCCACGTAACCCCACCAGCGAAAAACTGCTGTATTTCACAGGAGAGGTGTTCAAAGGATGATTATTTCATCTTAAAGCAACAATTTCAGGTTCCACAGCGCAGAGGGAGAAGCCCCTGGAGTGCAGCCCACCCTGTGGAGGGACTGACAGGACTGGACCCACTTTTAGGCTCTTCCAACCTAAACAATTCCATGGTTCTGTGATTCCATCCTGTGCCAGCCAAAGTAGCCAGGGCCAGACACACACAAAAAAAAAAAAAAAAAAAAAAAAAAAAAAAAAAAAAAAAAACAAAAACAAAAAAACAAACAANAAAAAAACCAAAACCAAACAAACAAACCACAAAAACCAACACAAAAAACCACACACACAAGAAAAAAACATAAATGTGCTTTTAACTGGAGGTTTCTAACGGGTCCCCGTGTGTGTGCCTGAGGGATTAACAGTGTCCAGAGGCTTCCCGTGCCGGGCAGCTGCGTCACGTCGTCACAGCAACCCGCTCACCATGGCCCTGCAGCCGCAGCTCCGGCTCCATCTCTCCTGTAGTTTCTTTTAATTAAAGATGGGAAAGGCTGTGAAAGCCGAGGCTGGAGGCCCCCAGAGCCCCGGGAGAACCCGGTGACCCCGGGTGTGTGCAAGCCCTGCACAGACAGGTTCCACTGCAATGAGTTTTGCTGTGAAGCTGTCACAGGGCAGAGTGGTGGCTTTGGGGATGCTGCCATCCTCTCCTAGTCACAGCTCAGCTGTGAAAGTTATTTCACTTTCATGGGGCTTTTCCCCAGCAACTCACACCCCAGAGAGACCCGTCGAGCCCGGATGGATGAAACTACCTTTAAAGGTCCCTTCCAACCCAAATCACTCCACGATTCCTGAATTTCCCCTGCAAGCATCAGCATCACCTCTTTAGCAAAACACACCACGGAGAGAGAAACAGAGATTTGTCAAGGAGGGAGGAGGAAACACGGCCCCATTTTACCACCTCAGCCCCAAAACTGAGCTGGAATCCCCTCCCCTGGGTGGGGGATGTTTATTCACAGGGTCCGGGAGGTGATGCCGGTCCCTGCAGGGTCACGCTGGTCCCTGTGGGACGATGCTGGTCCCTGCAGGGTCCCGCTGGTCCCCACGCTCGGGGGCTGCCTTTGATCAGAGCTCGGCTCTGCTTTCCCTGCCGGCTGCTCTCCGTGCCGTGGGTTTCCAGCGGGAGGTGGGGAAGCGCAGTCAGCCTGACCCTCCCCTCCTCGGATCTGTCATCAGCAACACAGAAATCCTCCCCGGCCCCAAGTTCCTCAGCCTGAATCCTGCAGGATTTGCCGGGGTGGCAGGATGGCAGAGCAGCCCTGCCTGGGTCCCCCCGCCAGCCCTGCACCCCCAAACCCCCGCAGCCACCCCAGGGACAAGTGGAGCAAAAAGATGGATTTCCTCCTCTCCGTCGTCGGATTCGCCGTCGATCTGGGCAACGTCTGGCGGTTCCCTTACATCTGCTACCAGAACGGAGGGGGTAAGGACACCACTGGGCTGGTTTCAGTCTTCTTTTGGAGAAAAGATGCCTTTTTCCTCATTTTCCATCTTTCCCACCCTGAAATATTCACTCTCTCTTTTCCTTCTTTGTTTCCAGCTGCTCCACTTCAGACAGGGCGGTTTAAAGACCGACCCAACTTCTCCCAACATCTGCCTCTTTTCTGTTTATGTCTTCCTTCATTCAAAATCCTCCTCCACTCCCTCCATCCTCCTTCCCTTGGGTCCTTTCCTCCTTTCCTGGCCTTTCCCTCCTTTCCCAGTGGGGTTAGATGTGTGTTAGCAGCTCTAGGATCACAAAGGGAAAATTAACATGGTCCAAACTGCAAAAAAAAAAAAAAAAAGGATTAAGATGCGTAAATTTGGGCTGGGAGGTTCACACACTTCATGATCTTGGGACTCTGGGAAGCTGCCCTTTGGGATGGCTCCTGGTTTAAAACCTTCCTGATGAGCATCCCACCCTCTTGCTGTGGATCCTGGCAGGGCTGTACCTCACGAGCAGCCCTGGCTTTGAGGGATCAATGGGAAGATACAGAAACACCACGAAGGGGAAAAAACCTTCAGTAAACGACAACTCAATAAATTGCTTGGAATGGAGCGGGACAGAAACCCCCCTCACACGGAAATGAAAAAGGAGGGATGAGATTTTTGTGCTGTTTGGGAAAGCGCAGCGGATTTAATTGCCGAAGTCGGCTTTCGGGGAGCATCCTCTACTGCTTGGGAAAATTAGAAAGAGGTAATTAGTTCCATACTCAAGGCAAAACTGTGGATCCCAGGTGCCCACGTTGAAGCACAGTTTTTTGCGAGGTGCTCCTGTGGGATTGGGAGCAGAGCTGAGCCCCTCTGCGTGCCTGGGATTGGGGTGGGTGGTTCCCACCTGCCCCACACACACGGGAGGGTGAGGAATTCAGGGAGCAGCTCTGGAGGAGCACAGCCCCACGCAGGGGAAACTCTGGGATGGGCAGCACTGGGCTCACTCCCAACCCAGGCTCTGCCTGGAAGGAAAACACAGAAAACACTTGGTCCTGTTGGGCCAGTCCAGGCAGGCAGGGGAGTGCAGGAGGGAGCTGGGGATGTTCGGGATACTGGAGGTGACAGAGATACTGGGGATACTGGGAATGTTGGGGTGCACCACACACCCATCTGTCAGAGGGAGAAGCCGTGGGGGTTAAATTAACTAATCCCAGCAGGACTCCACTTCCAAAAGCTCCATGGGGTACAAGTGTAGCCCCAGTAAAAATGAGGATGTGATGAATAATGCAGATTACGGCGCTAATTATGTGTCTTGGGGTGGCTGTGCATATTCAGGCAGATTTTCCTCCAAAACTCTTCCAGACCTGAGGGGTGCTGGGTGTCCCCTCCCCTGCGCCCCAATGGTTTGTGGGGTTCTTTGTCCCATCCTGGCCAAATGGTGCCTCCCCAGCAAGGGCTGGGGCTCCAGCAGGGCTGTCCTGGGAGCCCACGAGGCTGGAACACCAAGCAGGGTCCCACATCTCTGAGCTCCTCTGACCAGATCATTTCCAAAGCTCCTCACAAACACATCCAAACCTGCTGGGGCAGCGCCAGGAGGGAGGGAGGTGACAACACCATGGTCCCCATCAGGGTGACATCATGGTCACCCTGCTGTGCTCCCCCCCCTGCAGGAGCCTTCCTCATCCCCTACACGCTGATGGCTGTTTTTGGGGGGGTGCCCCTCTTCTACATGGAGCTGGCCCTGGGGCAGTTCCACAGGACCGGTGCCATCCCCATCTGGAAGCGCATCTGCCCCATCTTTAAAGGTGAGAGACCCCAGCCCAGGTGACACCGTGACCCCCAGCCCAGGTGACACCGTGACCCCCAGTGGGTCCCCAGAGCTGTGTCCCAGGGCTGAGCCTGATCCTGCTTTTCCCAGGCATCGGCTTTGCCATCTGCATCATCGCCCTCTACGTCTCCTTCTACTACAACACCATCATTGCCTGGGCCCTCTACTACTTCTACTCCTCCTTCTCGGGCACCCTGCCCTGGGCCAGCTGTGACAACCCCTGGAACACCCCTGACTGCACCAACTACTTCGGGAAGAGCAACGTGACCTGGACCAACTTCTCCAGGTCCCCCGCCGAGGAGTTCTACACGTAAGTGCCTGGATGGGGATGGTGCGAGCTGGGCACGTCCCTGAGGGGCTCTGGGAGCAGGGAATGCTCCTGAGGAGCTCACAGACTGCCTGCCTGGGGCTGAGCCTGCTCCCTGCCGTGGGGATCCCTGCCTGCAGGAGGAAGGTTCTGGAGATCCAGAAATCCGGGGGTCTGTATGACGTCGGGGGGATCCGCTGGCAGCTGCTCCTCTGCCTCTTCCTCATCTTCACCATCGTCTACTTCAGCCTGTGGAAAGGGGTGAAAACCTCTGGGAAGGTGAGCAAGGCTCCAGCACCGCCCTGCCAGGGCAGGAGGGACCTTCACCTGGTAGGATCTTGCCACCCACCTGCCTGTGGAAGAGGGAATGTCACCTCCTCCTCAGCCCCTGAGGCCACCCCCAGTGAGCCCAACACGGGGTTTGGCTGCTGGGTGCTGACACGGGGTGACAGCTGCCTCCCCCAGGTGGTGTGGGTGACAGCCACGCTGCCCTACATCGTCCTGCTCATCCTGCTCATCCGAGGGGCCACCCTGCCTGGAGCCTGGAGAGGAGTTGTCTTCTACCTGCGCCCAGACTGGGGCAAGCTGCTGAGCACTGCGGTGAGTGCAGGTGGGAGCCCCTGCCCGGGGCATGGCAGCACCCAGAGCCCTCCCCAGGACACCCAGAGCCCTCTCCAGGACACCCAGAGCCCTCCAAGGACACCCAGAGCCCTCCCCAGGACACCCAGAGCCCTCCAAGGACACCCAGAGCCCTCCCCAGGACACCCAGAGCCCTCCAAGGACACCCAGAGCCCTCCCCAGGACACCCACTCACCCATCTGGGCATGGCAGCACCCACAACCCCTCCAAGGACACCCACTCCACCCTGCCCACGGGTCTGGCCCCACCACAGGGCAGTGGGGCCCTTGTTCCCACAGAAACGAGGCGCCCTGGACAGGCTCTTGGAAATGTAAATCCATAATTGAATCACCCATCTCATTCTGGCCGGTTTTGTTTGTGCCGTGCTCCCCCCTGGGCTGACAATGGCCTTCCTGTGGGTAATTACCAGGCAGCACTTGAGAATTCTCATTAAAGGTAATGAGGGCCGTGCTGCCAGCACTCAAGTGCCGGGCAGGAGTGGGCACGGCAGGCTCGGGGCTCCCCTGCATCCATCCCTGCTCCGAGTGACACTGCTGAGTGCCACCTGTGTCACCTTGCTCTGGGTGTCACCTCTGTCACCCTGCTCTGGGTGTCACTCCGGGTGCCACGGCTGAGCTCCGATGCTGCAGGACCCCATGGTGGGAGTGAGCTCACCCCACGCCTCAGCAGCTCCTCGGCTCCCAGGACATCTCCTGGGGACACGGGACAGGCAGCAGAGGGGGTCTGGGCACTTGTGCCAGCACAGCCCCGCCCCTGTGCCGTGGGGTGTCCCTGCCATTGGTACTGTGGGGCACCCCCAGCTCCATCCCAGCCCCAAGCACCCCCTGCCCTGCCCATCCTCCTGTTGTTTCTCCCTCCAGGTTTGGGTGGATGCTGCTGCACAGATTTTCTTCTCCTTGGGCCCTGGATTTGGAGTCCTCCTTGCTCTGGCCAGTTACAACCATTTCCACAACAACTGCTACAGGTGAGGCTCCATCCCAGTGGGCACAGCTGCAGTGGAGGCACGTTCTGCAGATCCTGGTCCCCACTGCCACATCCTGGCAGCTCCTGGTCCCCACTGCCACATCCCAACAGATCCTGGTCCCCACTGCCACATCCCAATGGATCCTGGTCCCCAGTGCCACATCCCAACTGATCCTGGTCCCCACTGCCATATCCCAATGGATCCTGGTCCCCACTGCCACATCCCAACACCACCTGGTCCCCACTGCCACATCCCAATGGATCCTGGTCCCCACTGCCACATCCCAACACCCCCTGGTCCCCACTGCCACATCCCAATGGATCCTGGTCCCCACTGCCACATCCCAACACCCCCTGGTCCCCACTGCCATATCCCAATGGATCCTGGTCCCCAGTGCCACATCCCAACAGCTCGGGGTCCCCGTGGCTCAGGCTGGGCATCTCTCCCCGTGTCACTGCTGGTTTTGGTGGGACAGGCCAGGAGAGGGAAGTGGAGTGGGGAAGGCCAGGGCAGCTGGAGCGGGGTGAGGGCTGACCTGGAGCGGGGTGTCTCCCTCTGTTCTGCCTTCCAGGGATGCGCTGGTCACCAGTGCTGTGAACTGCCTCACCAGCTTCCTCTCAGGCTTTGTCATCTTCACCGTGCTGGGCTACATGGCCGAGATGAGGGACGTGGAGGTGGAGGATGTGGCCAGAGATAAAGGTTCTCCTCCCTGCAGCAGCCTCTTCCCACTCCCAGGGCTGTGCCAGGGAACAGCCAACCAAGCCAGTGTCCCCTCCTAGGGCCCAGCCTCCTCTTCATCACCTACCCTGAAGCAATTGCCAACATGGTGGGGTCCACCTTCTTCGCCATCATTTTCTTCCTGATGATGATCACCCTGGGGCTGGACAGCACGGTAGGAGAGGGACAGGACAGCTGTGTCCCCAGCAGGGACCGGGGATGGCCACGTCCCATGGCTGACAGCGGGGTGCCAATGGGAGTTTGGGATGGGATGGGGATGGGATGGGACATCCCTGCTCTGCCATCTGGATTTTTCTGGGGAGCAGGGCTGTCCCCACACCCCATTTCCCCACCCCACACCAGTGTTCCTCTGCAGTTTGGGGGCTTGGAGGCCGTGATCACGGCCGTGATGGACGAGTACCCCCAGGTCCTGGCAGGGCGACGGGAGCTCTTCGTCCTCGGCCTCATCACAGTCTGTTTCCTGGGCTCCCTCAGCACCCTCACCTACGTGAGTTCCACTGGCACCACTCTGCCCTGGCCCCCCACATCCCCTCCTCCCCCATGGGCTCTGCAGCCTCCCCTCCTGGTGCTGCTCCAGGGGGGAGCCTACGTGGTGAAGCTGCTGGAGGAGTTTGGTGCCGGCTGCTCCATCCTGGCAGTGGTGCTCCTGGAAACCATCGCTGTCTCCTGGTTTTATGGTAAGAAACTGGCATGGAAAACACTCTGTGGGCTGTGACCCTGCACAGGTGTGTGAGCCTGCACAGGTGAGTAAATCCCAGGCACTGGATCCTGTGTGTGGCTCCTGGCCAGCCTGGGATGGGCACAGAGGGCCTGGTGTCCATGTGGACACCCCTGGCCCCACATCCCCAGCAGGATCCCGGGGCTGTGAGGGCTCTCTCCTCTGGCAGGGATCCAGAGGTTCTCCCACGATGTCAAAGCCATGCTGGGCTTCACCCCAGGGCTCTTCTGGAAGCTGTGCTGGGTCGCCATCAGCCCGGCCCTGCTGGCGGTGAGTACCCACGGCCAAATTATGGACAAGGTCATGGCTGTCCCTCTGGACACCCCGCAGGACAGCCACTCCCCTCTGCTGCCCAGCCCCCCGTGCCATGGATAGCTCCCTTCTCACTCACATGAGGTGACCAAGCTGCCAGGAGAGTGGACAGAGCTGTAGAACCTCATGCCAGCCCTCCCCGTGCTGCTGTTCCAGCCACAGGCACTGCCACAGTGCCCACAGCCCCAGGA
Source organism: Dicaeum eximium (assembly GCA_013396995.1). Lineage (NCBI taxonomy): Eukaryota > Metazoa > Chordata > Aves > Passeriformes > Dicaeidae > Dicaeum > Dicaeum eximium. The sequence goes on from VWZP01006976.1 coordinate 276,125, forward strand.
CCTCTCTGAGAAAGGGAGCTGGAAGTTCATTTTCCAGCCTTTTCCACAGCTCCAGGGCAAAGCTGGGTGCTCACACAGGTACAAGCTCAGCTTTGTCTCATCCCTGGCAGGGCTGGCCACGGGTCCCTGTCCCGTGTGCTGGGGGATGTGTCCCTTTGAAATTCCAGCTCCCACGGCACTTCAAAGGCTGCCGTTGGCAGAGGGGTCTAATCTCACCGGATCTGCAGGAGAAGAGGCCTTGTGAGGATTAATTATGGCTCTAAGCACTTTGCCCTGGTTATTAAGAGAGGAGTATTATCATCAAAGCACACAGCAAAAGGTTTTGTTTCAGCACGGGGCTGAGCAGCCCTCACAGGCCACCGGCTCACGAGGCTTGTTAGCCAGAGGCCCCCACCCTCACCCAGCCAGGGCTGGCAGCCAGGGACATGTTCCTGTGATGCTGCTGGGATTTGGGATGACAGGGGGAGCAGCAGGACAGAGTCATGGAGTCACAGAATGGTTTGGGTTGGAAGGGACCCTAAAGATCATCTCGTTCCACCCCTGAACCCTGATAACCCATGGGGTGAGCTGCCATCAGTGCCAGGGCTGGGGAGATAAGAGAATTATTTAGGGTGGAAAAGCCCTCTAAGATCACAGAGTTCAAGCATTAGCCAGCACTGCCAAGGCCAGCACTAACCCATGTCCCCAAAGCCCACATCCACACATCTGTTAAAGCCCTCCAGGGATGGGGACTCCACCACTGCCCTGGGCAGCTGTGCCAGGGCTGGACAACCCTTTTGGTGAGGAAATTTTCCCTGATGTCCAACATAACCTGGCACAACTTGAGGTCATTTCCTCTGGTTCTGTCCCTTGTTCCCTGGGAGCTGCACCCTCCTATCAGGGAGTTAGAGGGGGGATAGAAAATCCTCCCTGCGCCTCCTTTTCTCCAGGCTGAGCCCCTTTCCCAGCTCCCTCAGCTGCTCCTGCTTCTCTAGACCCTTTCCCAGCTCTGTTCCATTCTCTGGCCATGCTCCAATGTCTGTCCTGGTGTGAGGAGCCCAAACTGCTCACAGGACTCGAGGTCCCTGTGGCTCTGCTCGTTACAGTTCATAGTCATCAGCTCCCTCCTGGACCAGCCCCCCCTGACCCTCTTTGAGTACCAGTACCCCGAGTGGAGCATCTCAGTGGGGTTCCTCATCGGGGCATCGTCCTTCATCTGCATCCCCCTCTACATGGTGTACAAGCTCGTCTGGACACCGGGGTCCCTCAAGCAGGTCAGGAGCAGGAGGGACAATCCCAAGGCTCCTGGGTGGGCTGGGGTGGGCAGGGACCCCACCCGAGGCTGGGGAACCGGGCAGGGGATTGATGCATCCTCAGCATCTTTGCTCGCGTGGCAAGTGAATCCCACCGGGAGAGCTGCCTGGGAAGGGTCGGAGGAGCGGGGCAGGAAGGAAAAGCCCCGTGTTTTGTCTCTCCCAGCGCCTCGCCGTCTGCATTCGGCCCGAGAGGATGATGCGAGCCCCGCAGGCAGAGGGGGTGGGCATGGTCCCCGTCCTGTAGCGCGGTGCCACGGCCGGGGGACACGGAGGCAGCTCCGGTCCCCTCCTTGGCACAGCCACGGGACAGCTGCCATCGCGGACCGGAGCTGGCATCTCCAGGAGCCCCCGCTGGCAGCGGCACGTCCCGGCGGAGCTGAGCCCGTTCTCGCTGCCGGCAGGGAAAGCTGCAGGGAGAACGGGACCACCGCTGCGGCCCGTGGGCTACGAGCCAAGGGGCCAAACGGGCGGGGTTGGAGGAGAAGCCCAACTCCCGGAGCGGATGGAGGAATTGCCTCGCTCGGAGGTGCCCGCGGCCCCCCCGTGCATGTCTGTAGCTGTGCCGTGAGTGTTTGGAAAATAAAGCTGATGCCGATGCTCGGAGATGAAGGGAGGGAGAGGAGCTGGAGCTGTGTTCATGGAGCTCGGGGGTGGGGGGCTGTCGATGTCCAGACACACCATATCCTGCTACAGAGATCCAAAATTGGAATTACCCGAGCCCGGGGGCGAGTCCCAGGTGCTGCTGTAGCCGGGCAGGTCGGTGCCTCCTGCCGCCCATCCCGGGGGATCCAGGGAATAGGCACTGAAAGAGGGAAAAACCCTAATACATCTCATTTTAAAACCAAATCCTGGGTCGGGGTGAGGCCTCCTTGGGCCGGTGTGGCTCAGCCACCTGCCGTGGCTTCCCCGTCCTGTCGCTCGCAGTGCGGCACCACCGTTCCTCGGTGTTTGGGGCCCATAAAACACCTAAAAGAACCCACGGCCATGGCAGCGGGGGACACAGGGGGTTTGAGGGGTCAGGNNNTTGAGGGGTCAGGGAGACACATGGGGTTCGAGGGGTCAAGGGGACACACGGGGTTGGGGGGGAGATGCCCTCGGGGGTGCAGGAACGCGCGGGGGCCGCTCCCGGGAGCGCTCCCTCCCGGTGTCGTTCCCGGGGCCGCTCCCGGGGCCGCTCCCGGTGCCTCTCCCGGCC
>VWZP01006976.1:279263-309799 GCA_013396995.1 Dicaeum eximium
CCCGGTGCCTCTCCCGGCCCCGCTCCCCCGGAAGGCCGGTCCCGGGGCGGGGCGGGCGGCAGGAAGGGGCAGGGCCGGGCCCGGCGCACAAAGCCCGGGGCTGGCAGGGTCCGTGGGGTGTCGCGGCGCGATGGGGCTGGCGGCGGCGCGGGGCTGGGCGCTGTCCCCGCTGTCCCCGCTGTCCCCGGGCCCGGCGGAGCGCAGCCGGCCCTACGCCGTGCTGCAGCACCAGAATCTGGGTGAGGAGCGGGGAACACCGGGCACAGCCTCGCACAGACCCGGCCGGGGGCTCGGGGAGTTGTTCAGGGACTGTTTAATGAATGTTCTTTCTCTTCCCGCCGCAGTGCTGCTGGGCAGCGTCCTCAGCGCTCTCCTGCTCACCATCATCCTCATGGCCATCTGTGTCTACCGGCCCGTCCGGCGGCGGTAGCGAAGCGGGACCCGCCGGGACATCCAGAGGAGGCTGCATCCCACCCGGCTCTCCCCCTCCAACCATCCCAGCATCGCTTCAGTCCTGCCGATTCTCCCGTTCGGTACCCGCCATCCCGGCACTGCTCCGGTCCGGTCCCCGCCGTGCTGCCGCCGCTCCCGTCAGCTGCGGGGGATGCCCTGAGGATGTGGCTTTTCAGCCGTCTCTGCCCGTGCTGTATCACACGGCTCCATCGTGATGTGGCTTCCAACAGGGGTCTGGCCGGGTGCTGGGAATCAGCAAACAGACTCCTGGGGACAGCGAACCCGTCTGGCTCGGAGCAGGGTCTGGAGCAAGGCGCCCTCTCCCAAATCCCAGCGTTTTGGCGAGGCTGATCCGGCACCGTGTGCTCGAGAGCATCCCCGGGCCGTGCAGGCACCCGGGGCCTGGGTTGTCACAAGAACAGGGCGAGATTGGAGACGTTGTCCGAGGAGCAGCTCCACATGCTCAGTCACACCACGTCTACTTTTTGCTTTCTGATCGGTTCAGGTCCTTGTTTGAACGCTGAGTCTGGGGGTTGGACGGGGCTTGGAGAAACCTGGGGTAGAGGGGGGTGTCCCTGTCAGGGCAGGGAGTAGAACAGGATGAGTTTAAGGGCCCATTCAGAAATATTCCAAAGGTAAAAGCTCAGTGACCCACCCAGCAGTGGGTCAGGTCCGTTCTTGCCTCTGAGCAGAAACACGAATGCATGATCTGATCCTGGTGTCGTTTTCCAGGGCCAGGCTTCTCATTCCAACGTTATTTGCTTTAACTCCTGGCTAAAAAGCCCCAAATAGCCACCCATCAAACCAGCCCTGCTGAACCTGTTGGGAACTGGGGTGCAGGTGAGGGATTCCAGCATGTGCTGGTCACTGTCCTGGAAACAGGAGCCTCCAAAGGTCTGCAAGCCAGGCAGGTGCTCTGGAAGTGTTTGAGCTCCAGCCAAACCCATTTTATGCAGTTTCGGTAACAAGTGTTTACACAGAACCCACTTCCATACAAATGCTGCTATTTTGTTTTGCACTGCTACAGGTAGTAACTGGATTTTACTAATTATTACTTTGATATTTAACATAGGGGTGTTTTGCTTAGTAATTTATTTCGTTTTAAAATGTAACTTCCAGTACAATTGTTGTTGACCTGTCCTCCAGCCCTTGTGCTGCATCTGAGGCGTTTTCAGTTCTGTTTGAAGGACACTGAGTGCTGGCATTGAGCAGGGATTTTCTTTGTTTTGTGAAATGACAGAGCGAGCCTGGCCTCGAACAGATGGAGCTGTTAATCCAAGAGAGAGGCAGCAAGGCAGCGCTGTTCTTTCTATTGCTTTCTGCTCACTGATTCCTGTGCTGCTGATTTTTCTCGGTCCTTCATCGCTGTGGAGCCTGGCCTGCAGCCTGTGCTGCTCGCTGGGGGTGGATGGTGAAGCTCCCAGCTCTGCATTCCCGGGAGCAGAATTCCTCCTTGCTCTCATTCCTCACTCCCTGCTATGCCTCTTTGTACAAATAAAACGCTCAGTAAACAAACAATCCAGGCTCATAGTTATTCATGAACTGGGCTGGAACTCCACAGAGGGGTGGGGCTCCCACCTCTGGTCCCCTCAGGGCTCCTACTTTGTTTTCAGTGGGATGGCAGTGCTGGGGGAACGTTTCCATGGATGTTTAACAGCACAATGGAAGCGCATCCTGCAGCGCTTGTGCAGTTTCCAGCGGCTCAGCTATGAATCAAATCTCAGCCAAAGCAGCCTAAGAAAGGTTTCCAAATAAAGAAAATCATTAATTGCTGCTGTGAAAAGCCTTGAAATGGGGTCAGAAGGACAAAAAAAGCACAGTCTTGCTTTCAGGAAGGAACAGCATCAACTTAAAGAACTTTTAAAGCTGGTTATAGTTTTAGAAGAAGCTACAGGTGTTTGTGACTGAGCTCCCCTTTCCTGCATCAGTCGCAAGCTGCCTCAGAGAGAAACTGGACTCTGTCTTACACAACAGTCTTGGCCTTAATATTGAACATTCTCAGAACTCTCTGCTCCTCTCTTACAAGAAGGTGCAGAGAGAAATTAATAGTGTTTCCTGCCTTTCACTGCCTTAATGTCTCTGTTGTACTGATTCCCCCTTTTCCAGACAGGGAGACTCAAAACTTGGCTGAAAATGTCTAAAATGTGGTTTTGGGGATTATGTGTCTGATTCACACTAAGGCAGAACTACCTTGGAGAATTTCAGAGATGATAATGTCACTTTAATGTACAAAAAGACAAATAATTAGTAAAAAAAAAGTCTCCAAATACAGTGTTAGAAAATACCTGTGTGTGGTGTAATGTGCAGTACCTTTGGTTTTTCTTCCAGCAGACAGAGCATGTCCATCTTACACTGAAAGGGTTAAGTCAGGCTTTAAGAGAAGCAGCACCTGGCTGAGGGAAGCAGGGCTGTATAGTTTTAGCTGGAATGATACAAATGTCAAAGAAAGAAAGAAAAAAAAAAACCAAAAGCTAATCCAATTTATTTTACAGTCCCAGACTAAGAAGCAGGAGCTAACAAAACTTCAACTGAAAGTGCTCAATGTTCTTTAGTTTAAATATAAAACCAGAACAAGTCAGCTTGAAAAATGCTATTTTTACCCCTCTTGTAACCTTTGAAATGCTTAGCAGAAGACAGGCAATGCCAGGCAGGCGGGTTTGTAAAGGCAACAGCACTCTTTATTCCCACTGGAGGAATGCCCACGGCTCCATCTCCTCCCTCCCACCCTGTCAGGAGCTCAACACCAGGCCTGTTCCCTTTTCCCAGCTGGGACAGTCACAGGAATCCCCTTTGCACAGAAAGAAATTCCAACCCAGCCCACTGCCCCTGTGCAGGGCAGTCCCCATTCCTGCAGCACCCAGGAAACTGCTTTTTAGGCATGCAAGTTGTCCCAGGGAACAAAACCAGTGTGGAGAAGCCAGTCCTAGTGTACACTGAAGGAATTGTAATCATTTCCTACGTAAAACAATGGATTATTAGTTTAAAATAGGGTTCCAAGTTACCAACTGCCCCGCTGGTTATGATCAAGTCCATTTTATAGTGATTTTACATTGGTTAATTAATAGTTGGTCATCCAGAACCACCCTGTTCAGCCTGAGGAACAGGAGCAGTGTTAGGAGCAAGCTCAGAGCAGCTGTACCAAAGGTTCCTCCAGCCCTGCCAGGCAGAGCAGAGGGATATTGCTCACATTTAACAACTGTAAGGCTTTCCTGTGGCTGTTCATCGTGTACCTGTGGAGTGCACTTGAGAGTCACAGTGAGAGTACTGTAAACACCGAGAGGAGTGCAGATAAAAGAGCTACAAAGATCCTGTATGGCCAAAAACCTGAGGAAAGCTGGTTAAAACAGACCTAGGAATCGTTACAAGACCAGTTTGATGAGTGTAGGCCTAGTGGTTTGGTTTAAAATCAATAAAAATATTCTATAAAAAAATAGATGTATTCACATGAAGGACAAGCACTGGGGTTTTAAAAAGCAACACACGTTTCCCTTGCAGAATTAAAACTTCTCTTCCAATAAGGAACACGTGAAAATCTCACCTGAATTCTTTTCCTGGCTGCATTTAGCACCCACACTCAGCCATGCACACCAAGAGATCCCAAAGAAGCACCTGTATCTTTCCCTAAATTTCTTGCTGCCCTCTGAGCAGGGGAACGAGCTGGTTTGGAATCACTGCAGGAACTGCTGCTGTAGTGGACAGATGGTCCCATTTCAGCATCTAAAATTTTACTGGCTACTTGTTTCGTCCTTTTTCAGAAAGCACTAGTATAATCTGGAGCTTGGATGAGCTGTTCAAGTATAAAATGATCCCTCTTAAGCCAAAAATCTCAGTAACTAGAGGAGAGATAACCACATCTAAACAAAACTAACAGAAAACATCTGTCAGCATGAAGAACTACTGTGTGTGTACAGGCAGGGAGTTGCTCTCCCATGAAACAGCTGGAAAAACAGGCAATGGCTTTGAATTATTGAGAAATAATGAAGCAGATGAGTATTTCTTTGGTAAGTAATGAAGTTTCCCTCCTGAACTCCCCACAAATCAGGCTTTCAAGCTTTACTGCAATCCTACATCCTGATGCAAAGCAAAATTTCCATCTGCTCTTCAATAAATAAGTTTAGATAAAAACATTTCCTTCAAAACTAAGACTGCATGGTGGGGGAGCCAAATGTGGAGTCTGGTGATCTAGAACTCCCCCAAACAAAAATAAAATTTAAGCTGCAGGTTTGTGCAGCTGATGTCAACTTAGAAGGCAGTAAAATGTTTCCTTAAGCAATCCAGGAGTGGTCTTCAGCCTGACAGCTCTGAAAATCTCCAGTTTTACACAGATTTGGTCATCCCTGCTTCAGGAGGTCACTTAGGAGCTATTTTTCCACAAGAGAGAGCTGTAGAACTTGCTGGAGCTCTGCATCTTCCTTTTCCCGACGCTGCTTCTCCTGCTCCTCCTGCTCCCTCACAGACAATTCCATGGCAAGCTGCAAGTCCTTCTCAAAGCTGGAAGTTTCACTGGAGCTGCTGCTGTGGGAGTTCCCTGATCTTGCCCGAAAGCTCTCCTGCAGTGCCCTGATGGAAAAGAAGAACTTTGAGAAGTGAAAGATACAGAGCCTGTCTCACATTCTCTGCAATGATCCTTCCTGGCAACAGTTTTAGACTCACAAACCTGAAAATCTCTCCCAGAGGGGAGAAAACAGGTTGAGGATGTGAGAGCAGCTGTTCCAACACCTGTAGAATTCCCACTGTCAAACCTGGATTCCTTTGAATCTTTCATAGATACCAACAGTTATATTTTTCAATGGGCCTCTAAAATTATCCTCACCTGGTTTAAAGGATTTTCCATGTACAGAAGAACCCAAAAGATTCAGTTCTTGGTTTCTTTGCACTTAACTGCAGAAAGACACTGCAGACACCAGAGCCCATTTTCGAGTGTCCATTAAATCTATGTTTTTAAGGCTTACATAAGAATTTTGAATAGACAGAAGATCTGTCTTGAAGTGTGCAGCCTCTAATAACCAAACACTCAATGCAGAGGGACCAAACTCAGAATTTTAGGAGCAGAGAGAAGGACTGGGTTTGTATGTTGGGTAAAGAATCTGTTGTGTGCACAGACCAGCCCCACAGCTGGAAAGAACTACACAACATAAACCAGGGAGGCCCAGTTTGGAGTTCTTGTTTCTTGAAAAAATTGGAAGAAGCATAAGAAGAAGCCTCGAGTTTTGTACATTTGCTACTCATATGCACAAAAAAAAAAAAAAAAAAAATTGCCAAATTGCTTCATGCTGCTGCTGGGGGTATTTTTGCTCTGTTGCTCTGTCCCTGCATGGTTTGATGTGAAAAAAAGGTACTTACTTCTGATACTGCATATTGAAGTCTGAAGAATATGAAACTGCTCCATTGGAAAGCACCTCCAATTCCTAGAGATGGGGAAAGAGACAATTCCACAGCAGTTACCAGATCTGCAGAGTAACTCGCTGAAAGTAACCCTCAAACCACCTTTATTTATTCTTTGAAAAACATTATTTTTATCTTCTAAAGTCTTAGAAAAACTGATCCTACACTGGTTTCCTTCAGCTCTTGCTGCACAGCCCTTGCCCAAGCTGCCACTGCACAGACCCCAGCACTTACTTTATTTGCACCAGAGTCCAACAAGCTCTGCTGGATGGCAAACTGCATGATCTCATTATCCTCATCCTGCACATGGATGTTCCTGCCATCATCCTGGACCTGGTAGGATTTGGGGATCTCAAACACCGACTGGTCAACCTCGAAATTAGCACCTACAGAAGGCAAATAAAGTTAAAAATACACTGTGGCCTGTTTGTAACAGGTTGTAACTGAAAAGATTCTGATGAATGTTTCCTGTTCCATTCCCTGCAGTTCAGCTTCTCCCTCCTCTGTGCATTCCAGGGACAGGGATGTAAAAAGGTGGGAGCCCTGCACCTTCCCACCCCTCACCTGCATCACTCTGTGCACCTTCAGGAGAGGTTCTCTCATCTGTCCTGCAGCTGTTGACATTTTCAAAAGTAATTCGGGCGTTCAGCACGTGAAACAGGGGAATTTCTGTAAGAGAACAAGATTTCTGTCAAAAATGTGAATTCCTATTTGCTTCCACACCCACATCAAACCCTTTCAGTTTATGGGATGTATTCCACAACAGCTTCCTATAGTGACAAAGCACAGAGGAACTCACTTCACCAAGAAGGTGGCTTTAGTTATTCTCAATCTCTCTCTAAATCTCTTATTTTAAAATAAGATTTGCCAAATTTAAGGCACTGAAGCTAAGAGGAAAGGGGCTGACAACAGCTCATTCTCACAGAAATTACATTGTCTTTAAAATTATATTTCTGGATTGATTCCTGATGTACAAAACAATGTTTTAGGTAGCAGTGAGATAACTAAAAGGCTAATGTGTCTTTTTGTAAATAATATATTGCAAAACCAAAGGGAAAAAAATGGACAAGATGTTACAATAAAAATTGCTAAATATTACCGATTTTGACAGGAAATCCTGGTGGAAATTCCAGAGTGATGAAATCCTTAAGTCTGGCAAAATGAGCACTGGTTCTGGCCATCAGGTCAATGATTGGAGTGACTTGTTCCATAAGAGACAAGGGGAACTCTTCACTCATCCACAAGGTTGCTTTAAATCTTAAAGATAAAGTAGGATAAAAACATCCTAAATTCACAGTTTAGGAACAGATGCAAAGCAAAACAGGCAGCTGGGCAGTGGCAGGAGGTTACTAACAAGTTATAGCACCAGCCCAAATGTTTGCTTTGACTCAGTGGAATTAAAAATAGATTATAGCTAAACACTTGAAGATCTCTCTTCTGATTAATTGAGAAAACTGGGGGAAAAAAACACACAGGATATTTGTAAGAATGGTTTCCAGGGATCAGTTAACTGGGAAGAGACAAACCAGAAATAGTTAAAATGGTATTTCTCACTTCTGTGTTCTAACAGTGACTTCCTTTGGTCTTCCTATGTCTCTGCCTTTCAAATCAAATTCTGGGTTGAAGTATTCCTCCAGAGTAATAGCAGTGGGATTGTTGGTTGTAGCATACTCTGTAGTTCTGGACGTACTCTAGAAGGAAAGAGAGGGAAAAAAAACCCCAAAAAGTACTGAACAGACAGTGGCTACCACAAGAAACATTTAATTTGCCCTTTATGAATTAACTCCTTCCCTATTTCAGACACAGTGACACACAGCCATAAACACCAAGTGTTACTACACTGGTTTTATTGAGGTTAAAAATCTCCAAACTTTTTAGAGACAGGAAAAATCTACCTAGATACTTTAAGGCTGGAAACCAAACAGAAATACACACACAAACCACAGCATTTCCAGGCTCCAAATCCTTTACTGAGGTCGAAACTTTGATGGAGAATCTGAATCCAAAATGTTTAAATCCCTGTAAATGTGCAATGCCATCCTGACAGAGAGCCAGCAAATCCATTATCCACTGTTCTTTCACAGTTTAGAAGCAAGGGAGCTCCTAAAGCCACATGGAATGGTTTGGGTTGGAAGGGATCTGTTTCCAACCAAACAAAAACATCCTCAGGGGAAATGAAAACCTCACAATCAAAACTGCTGCCAAACTAAGGAAACAAGAGGTGACTCCACACAGCAGGAATTCCTACTGGCACAGTGACCTGTGCTGACATCAGACACTCACCTGAGCACCACATTCATGCTCCACTGTCCCCAGGAATGATTCCAGAGGGTTCCTGTCAGCTTCAGGTAACGGGAGGGAAAACAAAAACAGCCATTAGTACTAATTAGCAGTAAAACTGGCTCTCAGGCCAGGCTTCCCACACAAAGGGGAGCTGTTCAGATCTCCTGGGAGCTTCACCAGGCAAGCCCAGGACCTACAGCTGATGGTGTAAAACAGGTACAACACACAGAGCACAGCACAGAATTTCAGGGGTTTCTATGATTAGCAGATACCTTTACGAGTCCCAGTGCCTCAGTGGCCCCAGGGTAGGAGAATTTCCATATAAAGTTATTGGCTGGTCACCCTTTAGTCTAATCCAAATACCAGAAGAAATTAGTAGACCAAAACAAAAATTCCAAGCAAGCAAAGCCTCTGTGAATCTTGTATCCATGGCCAAAGTGAAGTAAGGGCAGGAATACATTCCAGAGCAGAAAAGTGCAGCCTTTTAAAACTGTCAGTAAACTTTCAACAGGTTTGAAGGGTTTTTCTTTCCTCTACATACAGCTGGGATAAAACCAGGTTCATTTGTAGGTTAAGAGTGAAATAATGAGCTGCCTCAGACACAACACATCAAAGAAAAGTAGAGCAAAGTCAGCAAGAAGAGAATTTCCTTGTTTGTCTGCCCAGTTCTTCAGACACACTGGAGGTGTCAGAGAGCCAAAGAGTTCTATTTATTCCCAATTTCATATGGGGCAGATACCTTTATATCTCCTCTTCTCCTCTTCTGTTAAATGTTCTGTTCTGATCCGTGTGATCACGTTCACGTTGTTTGCCATGTAGACCTTACAAAAAATACCGGGACAAAAACCAAGCGGCATCACAGGTTAAAAAAAAAGAGTTCCCCAGTAAAACATCATGTACACAAAACTAACTGAACCAACCTCAGCACCAGACAGGCATTTTCAAGAGATTTTAAGAGGGAATGGAAAGGAAAATTAAATCTTGTGATTCTGAACCTAAATTCCTCCCACAGTAAGGCTTTAAAACCACCTTGAGAAATATTTCACTGAGGTGACCTGGAGGTCAAAACCAGTGTCAGGTGGAACCATTCTAAGCACTGTGACTCAGGTACAGGGCAGAGTCCAGCTCATGAATTCATGATGCCACTCATGGCTGCTGGTCCCTTGCAATGCTGTTATTACCAACAGGTTCCTCAACTTTCACCCACTGAAACAATGGCAATGTTCAAGTGTGAGCTAAGTGCCAGCCTTTGGAAGGGAAGGACTGCAGGCAGCTCTGCTGCATCTTCTGTCCCTCTTCTCCCCTCTTTGATCCCTCTAGTGACATTCCTGCACAGGGGCTCCATCCCTCCCACCTGGAAGTTCCTCACTCCAGCCCAATTCTGCTGGCAGCACAATGAATGTCCCAACAGGAATTTTAAGACCTGAAATAGTCAGGAAATACAGAAAAAGCACAGCCAGACTTCAGTTTGCTTCAAGATCTGTCAGAAGAACAGAACAGGCTTTACCTTGGCTTCATAACCATTAACACCTTCTGATTTTTCTGTCCTCCATAACCAGAATCCAGATGTGGTTCTGACAAAAAGAGAACACCACAAGTGTCTACACAGCTGCATTTCTACACAACCCCCAGCTGGTTCTTCTAAATCTCACTTTAACCAACATTTGATAGATTATTAATCCCAGATACCTGGATAAATAGGTGTAGTCACGAAGCAAGACAAATGTGTGTCTGTTAGAAGACACACTGTGCACATTTACTTAAAATATTCATGTGAGAGTTGACTTATTTGGTCCCAAATCCAAGTTCTTGTCCATCAGCTCCAGCACGTGGATTCAGGTGAAATGCAAATTTGCAGTGAGCAATTGACTCAAACTTAGAGGCCTTTTCCATCCTTAATGTTTCTACCCCATTAATATGATAAACCGGAAGTTTTCTGCCACTGATTTCTTTCAGCTGGGAATGTTTTGCCAAGAAATAATGGCAATTTGACCAACCCAAATTTCTTCATCTAGCGATTCGTGAAGCTTAAAGTAATTTCAGACCTAGCCCCGAAAATTTTAATTATCAAAGCTTTTGCAAGTTTGTCATTTTTTCAAACATAACATCAAAATGTTTATCTGCTGAGAGAAACTCCCTGTCTTACCTTTCAAAAGCAATGTTTTTGGTATCAAGGCACGTGCTGATGATTGGAGATGTGAGGCGCCTCTCCACATCTTTCCTCTTGGGCGTCATCGATCCCAGCGTCAAGCGCTTCATGTGCTGGGAGATCTCAAACCTCTCCGTCGTGACAAACTTCTCATCGTGGTTGATCTCGATGAGCTCTGCCCAGCCACCAGTGTCTGGTGGAAAAGGCACATTTCAAGTTAAAAAACTCAGCAATGTTCCAGGGTGAAAAGCTGGGGGTATGTTGTGTATCGAACCCGGGTGTTTCTGCACTTAGCTGGGATCAAACTTGGGGACAGAACTAAAATTGTTTTGTATATGTAGGGCAGCAGAAAAGAAGGAGGGAAACAGTAAAATACTGAAATTTTAGCCCTATCACCAAATTTTTACCTCGGATTTACTCAAAGCAAAGTTAAGCCATCATAAAACAGTATCTCTGTGAGACACAAATGTAAGCATAAAACCTTCATAAAGCACAAGAGGCCTTTTTTGTGTAAAATCAGGATTTCTCACTGTGCTCACACAGTATCTGGGGATCAGTGGTGCAGTCAGGTGAACTCCTTACCTTCTCCCTTGAAGATGACAGTCCTCCTGCCCCTCTCCCAGTTCATGTTCTCGAAGCCCAGCAAGGTGATGTCGACGCGCAGCTTGGCCCGGCTCTTCCAGATGCGGCACACGTCGCTCGGGCACACCCTGGAGACCAGGGGCACTGGGAGAAATGGGAGAAATGGAAAGGGAAAATGTGCAAGAGGAAATGAACTCAAGCACAAGGATTACTCACTCCTGGGAATGTCATTCCAGGGGAGGTGACATACTGATCCTCTTTAGCTTTAAGAACAACCAGCTTTGGGCAAAACCGGCCTAATTTAAAGATTAATATGAAAAGGAAGAAGATATTTGTTCAGACTGAAAGGTGTGAAATGGCATAAACCCCATGCCTGGTAGTCTAATAGTTTTATATTTGAAATATTTAGTCAGCTGTGGGGCCTAGTGTTCATTCCTTTCAGGGAAAAGCAAGCACTTCCCAAACAGCCAGCACTTCCATAGATGACACACGATCATTTCAGTCATGCATGGCCAGGGACAGGTAAAAAAAGCCCAAGAAAAGTCTTCAGCAATTGCAACAACAGCTAAATTCTCCACTGCCAAAAACCAACCAACCAAATAAACAGGAAACAAAGAATAATTGTGCAACAAAAGCACAAGAGGTCATTTTGAGATGGAAGAGAGGAAGATTCCGGGGAGCGGATATTTCCCTGCCTCTGCTGTGGGACATTTGTAACTCATTTTACAGCTTGGAATTGGTAACAAGGAGCAGGATTCTTACCCCAGCTAGTGAACTCCCATTTCATTTCCACGTAAAAGTCAGGAGTCTGCAGAAGGAAAACACTTGATGAGTACCTCATGAAATAGTTTGACATTCAGTGTAGCATTTCCTGTGAACATTTTAGATAAAGGAAAAAAAGGAGAGCAGAACTGGAGAAATGATAAAACAAATGCTAAAACTGAAACTGAAAGTAGCAAATACAACAGGCACTGCCCTGCCCTGCTTTCTGGGGAGCTGTTCTTCCTTGTTTTACTGGAGGGGCAGTAATGCCTTCAAGATTCAATGTTGGAGTACATGACAAAGGATTTAAATAAAGTCAAGGAAAAGCCTCTATGTCCCTCAGCACTATGGAATATGCAGGTTGGAACAAAACACAATTGCAATAGTTCACTTAACTACTTGAATGAGAATTCAAGCAGTGATTTCAGTCTGCAGTGAGAGTTTACATTTCAATAAATCATTACCTCGTTAATTTTCTGCAGTAACTCAGGAACTCCTCCGAGGGTCATGGAGGTCTGCTGGTAGTCCCGATGCTGCAGGATCAGCTGGACCATCTCTGGATCCCCTGTGCTGACAGCCTCATGCAAAACTGAAAGAAACCCAGCCCCAGCCTCACGTCACTTTGCTCTCTGACCAAAATCCCACATAAAAACAAAGAACATGTGCTACTGAAATGATCAGAGCCCAGGCTGTTGCCCAGGCTGTCCTTACCCGTCCATCCCTGCGCATTCTCCTGGGTCACATCTGCCTTGTGCTGCAGGAGGACCTTGGCAGATTCTATGTAACCCAAGGAAACAGCCAAGTGCAGCAAGGTCCGGCCCCGCGGATCCCGCTGGTCAACATCCTGCCAGTGCCCGAGAGAGAGACAAGGCAGCTCATCAGAGCCTGCAAAAACAGAGGGCTAATCCAGGAGCCAACATTCCCTGCCATTCCCACGGATCTGCTCCCCAGCTCTCCTGCACCACCCCTCTGCGGGGCTGTCTCGCTTCCCCACCTCAATAAAAGGAGAAGCAGAGCGGGGCCTATGAAATGACACAGAAACTGCAGGACAGGAGTTGTTGTTGGTGATCTTCATTTCTTTTTCTGGCATTATTTCCCCTCTGGCTCCCCCCAAGAAGGATCAGGAGGAGATGGGAGTTCTTGTCTGTGAGCATCACCCCACGGACAGCTGAGAGACTGAGACCCCACAGAGGGCTTAAACTGTACAACAAAATGGGGGGAAAAGGGAAAAAAAAAGGCAACAGGGCATACAACACAGCTTTTGGACAGCACTTTTGGAAAGGACAGAAGCAGATGGTGTTTCACAAAGCACACACAGCACAATGAGGAGTGAGGGCATTCTCTACAAGTCACTAAAATAAAAAATAAACTACACAGGCACAAATATCCAAAACATGCAAGCACAACATACTCATACCTTACACATTTTTCACTATTAGCTTAGAGATTTGAAACAGAAGAGCATCTATAACTAAAGGAAAAGGGGAAAGTCAATAGCAGAATGAGAAAGGAAGGTTATTATGCACGTTAACAGCGTTATCTGACAGCTTCAAGTCAGAATATCTCACACAGAGAGGGAAAGCTTCGCTTTAAAACATCTTCTCTTCACTTCTGGGGTGGAACATTCAATAATTTGCCTTCCCCACCTCCTGCAGCACCAAAGGGCTCCAAGGGTCCCTCCCCACTGTGTTTGTTGCTGTTCCCTGGTCCCCACATGCCCGACCCCGTTTGCCACTCCAGCTGCAGCTGGGAAATGCCTTTGATCCCTTCAGTGTCCCTCTGGCAGCAGGAAGCTCATCGCAAACAAGCAGGGGGAAATTATCTTTGGAATACTTAAAAAAAAAAAAAAAAAGAAGGTGTTTAAAAGCAGGTAAAGGAAGTAAGAGACACAGTCCATCTTCACTCACTGCTGGTTCCCACAGGGAATGCAGCAGCATTCAGCATTCCCCAGGTGGGGGCTGCTGAGTGATCCCTGTTTAACCACAAACTCTCACAGGTGTCAGAAGAAAACACACAGGAGCAATGTGCCAGTGAGGTTAAAGATTTGGTCAATGCATAAAGTGGCATAAATTAGATCAAAAGTGACTGCATTCCAAAGATTCTCCCAAACCAGGGCAGGAACATGCTCTAAGCAGGAATTAGTAAGTCAGGTGCACCGTTAGAGCTGCAGGTGACAGGAGGTGGCACAGCTGGTCTTGGGCTCACCTCCTTGTGGTGTCAGGTATAATTAATTAATCAGCTCTGCTTATTAACTGTACCTCACTCTAGCCCCTGTCAGAGCTTCTCCACAGCAGCTCAGCCTGAAGGAATTTTGCTGCTCAAGCTCTGCTGCAGCTTTCAGGCCATTTCCTTACATCATCATGTCCCAAAGAGGGGACAGCTTTGTGCTTTCTACTCTCCAGCATGGAACAATGATCCATTTTTTTTTTTCTTGCCAGAGATGCTGAAAACATTCCAACCAACATAAAAACTCTGCCCCCAATCTTGGGCAGCAACAAACCCATGAGAGTGATGGTGCTCAGCAAGGTGGGGGCTGGTTTGATGTCCAGCAGCTGCAGCCACCTTTGCTGCACGTTGACTTCCCATTAAGATAAACACTATTTATTGCTTTAATAAATAAATGAATGTCCGTCACAGCTGCTCTCCTTGAGCAACTCCCAACTCCTCCTAAGAGCTACTCTGCAGCTGCACTGGAATGCTCAGAGCAAAGCTTTACAGGCGGGAAGCCAACGTTTAGTAGCTCACGTAAAACTATATTCCTACACCTTCTTACATCACTCCCACACCACAAACAAACAGGTAACTGAGTGCAGGGATCCCTCCTGCCAGTACCGCCAGGGCGCTTCTCCCCGGCACAGCAGCCAGCGAGGGCCAGCAAGCCCGGCAGTGTGGCACAAGCTCTTTTGGGGCCAGCAAGCCCGGCAGTGTGGCACAAGCTCTTTTGGGGCCAGCAGCCCTCCCCTGGGCCCCGTTACCTTGTCCTG
The DNA here is from genome assembly GCA_013396995.1 of Dicaeum eximium. NCBI lineage: Eukaryota > Metazoa > Chordata > Aves > Passeriformes > Dicaeidae > Dicaeum > Dicaeum eximium. The sequence continues at coordinate 293,862 of VWZP01006976.1, forward strand.
CAGCTCCTCGTCCAGCCGCCTGTAGTCGTTATTCCACACCAGGACGTGCAGGGGGAAGGCGCTGCTAGCATCGCCCGGGGAGCTCATCCCGGCCCGCTCCTGGCGAGGAGCAGCCAGGGCCCCTCACTCTTCCCTCTCTGGATGCTGGAGACCCCAAGTTACTCAAGCGCTGACCCCTTCAGCTTCTCGTCCCTGCTGGCACCCACCTGGCCCAGGTGTGCGTGTGCGAGCCCGGGCCACAACCCCCTAAGAACCCGTCAAGCCTCTCCAAGGGGAGCCCCATGCAAACCCCTCCGCGGGGGTCCCCCCTGCTCCCGGTGCCCCTGGCAGCCCCCCGAGGCTCTCCTCTCCTCTCCTCCCGCCGCCCCTCAGCCGTCCCCGTCCCTCTTCCCTGTCCCTCCAGGGACGGCTGGGACGAACCACAGCGCGGCCGGAGCAGGGGGGCTCCTCGCGGTCCCCCGTACGCCACCGCCACCGCCAGCCGCACGGAAAGAGGAAGCCGCTCCCCGTCCCCCTCTGCGGGCGGACAGATGGAACGTCCCGCTCGCAGCTGTCCCATCGCCTTCCGCGCGGGGGGGAGCGCCCAGCGCCGGCTGCTCTCACCCCGCCTTCGCCCGGCCTTGGTTTCGCTCGCCCGCCCGCCATGGCGGGTGAGGGCAGGGCTTGCTGCACAGCGGCCTCTCCCACCAGGCTTCCCAAGCCCCGTCTCTCGCGCCACCCCGCCGAGAGGGCGCAGCGGGCGAACGGGTGCGGTCTGGGTCGGGAGCGCTCGGTGCTGCGGCGCTGAAGCAGAGCTCAGTTGAAGGCAGGCCCCGTGCCAGGACTAAAGATGGCGGCACGGGCGACACGCGGAGCGGCACAGGGCGGCTCGGCGCGCATGCGCGGGGCCGGCCCGGGGCTGGCGGGGCCCGTTACCGGCCCCGCTGCCGCCGCTGCCGCCGGTCCCGCGATGGCGAAGCGCCTGAGGAGCAGCGAGGGCTGCGCCGACTGCAGCGCTCCGGGTAGGCACGGCACCGCCACCGGCACCGGCACCGCGCGGGCTCGAACCGCGGAGCCCTCTCGGGCCGGGGGCCGCGGGGGCGCCGCTGGCCCGGGGGTGTCACCGCCCCGGAGCGGCCGCCGCTGCTGCACCTGTGATGGAGCGGGATGGTTCGGGTGGGAAGGGAGCTTAAAGGCTCTGCCGTGCAGCCCCTGCCGTGGGCAGGACACCTCCCGGGAGCCCGGTCGGTCCCAGCCCGGCCTGGGCTGTAAGCACGGGTCGGGTCCGGGGCTCAGAGCTCCGGGGAACATCCCGAACACCGCCGAGGGCACGAGAGGAAACGCGGAGCTGCGGGTTCAGGAAGGAGGAGAGCTGACAGAAACGCACCTTCAGCGGCGGGGCTGAGCGGTGGGAGGAGGGCGGAGGCTGGGATGTGACACGGGCAGGAGCGGGGCCGGTTCCGAGCCGTGCGGCCATTCCCGAGCTCCCAGCGGGGAGTTAAACCGGGAGCTGTGCACGGCCGGCACAAGTCTGGGTGTCCCAAACTTCCAAGGAAAGTCTGCTCCAGGTGTCCCAGACTTCCAAGGAAAGCCTGCTCCAGGTGTCCCAGACTTCCAAGGAAAGCCTGCTCCAGGTGTCCCAGACTTCCAAGGAAAGTCTGCTCCAGGTGTCCCAGAATTCCAAGGAAAATCTACTCCAGGTGTCCCAGAATTCCAAGGAAAGTCTGCTCCAGGTGTCCCAGAATTCCAAGGAAAGTTGTGCTGAGGTGTCCGGAGATGCTCTGGGCTCACACATATCCCGCTGCAGATCAGTTTGGGAGCCTGTGGAAGCAGATCTTGGCTTTAGAAAGGCTGTTGCATCTCCTGGCCAGCTGTAGTTCTGCTGCTCTTGTATCTAAAACTGTCCTGCTTTATTTCATCAGCTCTGTGTGTTTGTTCTGTCTGTACCTTTTATGTCTCCCTAGTTTTTGCTGTTTGTGTTCTGCGCAGGTTCTATCAATATAATTAATTAATTATGCACACACCGAAATTAATTAAAACACTGTTATGTAGATAACACTTGAATTGGCAGAAGATACGATGTGGGAGAGGGGGGAGCAACTTTTATTAAATCTGAGTTATGTTTAGAAAAATGATAAAAATTCCAAATTAATTTCCAGGAAGTTACTTTCTTCTTTTTACAGAAGGAGTTCTTCCCTATGAGGGTAGTGAGGAACAGGTTGGCCAGAGAAGGCTGTCCCATCCCTGGAAGTGTCCAAGGCCAGGTTGGACAGGGCTTGGAGCAACCTGGGATAATGGATGGTGTGATTAGGGATTGGAACTGGGTGAGCTTGAAGCTCCCTCCAACCCAAACCATTCTTGGATTCTGCTTGTATCTTTGTAGATACAAATTCTGCATTTTTTACAATAAATGGAGCTGGCATCTCTCAGGCAGGCAGCTGTCCCTATCACACAAGGTAGCCTATCTGTGCTTGCACACACCAGGGGTGTTGTGGCTCGGAGATAAAGCTGTGTGAGTTGTGTTCCTTGGGCTCCTCGGGCTATCAGAATCCCTGTCAGGGTAATCCTGTCACCCGGCCTTTTATCGTGACATTAGAGCACTGCCAGCTCTTCACTTATTTACTAGAAATCCCTGGCTTATCCACGTGTATAAAGACATCTTCATTTAATCTTTTTGTAAATAAAACTAATCAAGCCCTTTAGCTAAACTAGAGGGTTTCTCGGGGGCTGTGTCAGGAGAGCCAGGGGCTGCAGCCTTTGCACCTGCATTAATTACTGCTTCCCCTGGAACCTCATCAATGCCCCCTTTGTCTCTGCAGCAGAGCGTGGAGGGTTTTCTCTGACACGGGGTGATCTTACAGGAGCTCTTGTGCTGCACTTCCTATCCCGAGGCAGGAGCTCACTTCTCAGACCCAGCCCAGGGCTGCTCTTCATCTCACGCTTCCTGTTTTGAACCACCCTGTGGGTTCCTGAGAGTGAGCCCGGCCCTGCAGCTTCTCCCCAGTTGTCTTTTGTATCAAAACCAGCGTGGGCAGCAGGGCCAGGCTGTGACCACCCCTGAGCTGCACACTGAGGCCCCTCAATTGCCTTGTCCAGCTCGAGGTCCCTCTCTCCAGGAGGGGCTGGAGCGTGGCCAGGGATGGGAACGGAGCTGGGGAAGGGGCTGGAGCACCAGGAGAGGCTGAGGGAGCTGGGAAAGGGGCTCAGCCTGGAGAAAATGAGGCTCAGGAGGGACCTTATGGCTCTGCACAACTCCTGACAGGAGGGGACAGCCAGGGGGGGTCAGGCTCTGATCCCAGGGAACAGGGACAGGAGGAGAGGAAACCGCATAAAACTGTGCCAGGGGAGGGTCAGGTTGGACACCAGGAGGAATTTCCTCATGGAAAGAGTGGTCAGGGCTTGGAAGGGGCTGCCCAGGGAGGTTTGGAGTCCCCATCCTGGGAGGTGTCTAAGGAGGGACTGGACGTGGCACTCAGTGCTCTGGGCTGGTGACAAGGGGATGGTCAGGCACAGGTTGGACTCGATGGTCTCAGAGGTCTTTTCCAACCTCAGGGAATCTGTTTATTTTGGTACTGGCTTAAACATCTTCTGATCGAGTCCATAATTAGATCTGTCTCAAAAATTACTCAAATTCCAGGACAGCTAATTCATTGCATTAAGTTTAAACCTGAAATACCCAGGGGCATTGGGTGCTGAGGTGGAGATAAAGAAAACCCCCAGTGCTGGCTGTTGATAATGCAGAGCAATGCTCACCAACAGCCTGGGAATGGGCAAGGGAAAGGATCCCTAAGGATTCCATCCATGTGTGATGGGGCTGTCTCTAACAAGAAGGGACCAGGCTCATTAATCTGGAAGGCTGCCTCACTTTGGGTCATTAGGTTGCCATCTCACTCCATTGCTGTTCTTTTCCTTCTTGGAAGTCAGACTTGTTAAATAATGGAATGACTTAACAAGGAGTTCTACGTGTTTGTTGTAATTTTTTTTTAACAAATTGTTGGTTTTGGTTTTTTTTTTGTCTCACCTGCTTTAATTTGGCTCTGGGCTGGGCTGGTTCTGGTGGGTCAGGAGATGCTGCTGTCCCAGGTTTGGCTGCATTGCCTGCAGCACACCCAGACCATCAGCTCTGCTCAGAAACCTGTGATCACATCTCATCTGCAGGAATTCAGTCCATTGTTGTGGGTCAGAGGAGACTTCTCCATTTGATGCACCAGTGCTCAGATGTGTTCTGACAGGACTCAGAAGTTCTTTCATCAGATACCGGGCTCGCCTTGTACTCGCTTATTTGGCCTCAGACTCATCTCTGCATTTGAAATTAGGATTTTTATCCAAAATAAAAGAGATCTTGATTTACTTTTTTGTTCTCCTGGGATGTGCTAGGTCTGAAGCTCTGGCTGGCTGCTCGGTTGCCTGTTCCTGCAGGGTTCTGGCATGTTGAGTTTCACGTGTCACTGACAGAAATTGGAATTTCTTCTGGAGACTGACCTCTGAGCAGCCAAGGGACCTGTTTGGTGTCCTGTGGGCATTTATTGTTTCAACCTAATGTACCATTCCTACTTGATTTTATGCCTTTTGATGTTTGAAGCTACATAATAGCTCATATCTATTATTTACTACTTCACTTCCCATCAGTTTTCTTTCTGGGCTGCTTATAAGATGGTTCAGTTCAGATCTGCTGAGAGATGAAGTTATTTTGCTTGAGAATTTTGGACTTTTTTGAGCCTTTGACTTGGCACATATGTAGCCTTCTTTATTATGACACTCTTGTGTGCTTTTATTACTTTAAGTGAAAATTTGAAAGACATTTTTATAATACAGAACTGAAAACTGAGTACTAGGGGGGAAACCCTGAGTGCTGTGGCAGCCTTATGAGTGTAGATTTGGTGTTTTTAAAAAAGATATTTTGACAAGTTGGAAAAAAAAATCAAACAAAAACCACAGTGTTTTCAAAGAGCAGGTTGTTAGGAATACTTTTGTGGGAGTCCACAAAATAACAAGTAAAGCACTTCAAGGTGGTGATAAATTCAATGTCCTGTTATGTTTAGAAAGGAAAGTATTTTCACAAGAAGAACTGCTAGCAGTGGGGCTTTTTCCCAAATTTCCACTGCAGATCTTCTCACTGTGCTTGGAATCCCACATCCCCTAGGATTGGTGTTTCCCATTTTCCCAGCACCCAGAGCCCCAGCAAGGCTGTGGAAGGTTAAAAGGCAGAGCTGCTCCTTTTAGACCCTGCCTTTGCAATCCAAGCTCCTGTGTTATAATGGGTGGCTTCTTTTGCAGATCCTTGCTGGGCATCCATAAACAGGGGGATCCTGATCTGTGACGAGTGCTGCAGTGTGCACAGGAGCCTGGGCCGGCACATCTCCCAAGTGAGGCATCTCAAACACACCCCGTGGCCTCCAACACTGCTGCAGGTACAGAGCAAAACTCTTCTCTTCCATTAAAACCAGATATGGTGATTTTTAAAATGTAATTTAAATCACTAAACTTTTCTTTCCTTTTTTTTTTTTTTTTTGAGAGGGCTGGTCCTTTTAAGCTTTGTTTTTCTAAGTTATTCTCCTTTTGTTCCTCTTGTTTTGTTGTGATGGACCACTAAAATCAGAATTATCTTTGCCTTTTGAATTTGATGCCTTTGCTTTGGAAGGTCACTTGACCTTTTCTTTCACGATTCTGCTGTACATCTGCTTCAACCTGAATTTTCTTTTCACTGGAGGTGCTTTTGGGAAGAACAGAAAATTGTAAGGGGGTTCTCACTACATTCCACATCATAACATCCTAAGCACGTGCCCAGTTATGATATCCCAGCAGGCTTCAGATACTGGGAATCTGTTGGCTTGATACCTTCTTAAAAATAATTACAGGTAGTTGATTAATGCAGCCAGCAGCAAAACGTCTGTATGTTCTGGCTTTCAGATGGTGGAAACTCTGTACAACAATGGTGCTAATTCCATCTGGGAGCACTCCCTGCTGGACCCTGCCTCCGTGATGAGCGGGCGGCGCAAGGCCAGCCCGCAGGATAAAGTGCAGTAAGTGGGAAATGCAGAATTGTTATCCCAGAGAAGTGGGATTATTTTATTCAGCAGTGACAGGGCAACAAGGAATCCATAGGAAACTCTGTGTGTTTGGTAGGGTTTTTTTTTTCTTTTATTTCCAAGTTTTAATATTTTTTTAATTTTCTGCAGAAATAGGAATACAGTGCTTGAATTGTCTGAATTATTGGTTCCTGTTGAATAGCGAGGACCTTTGCTTGAACTTTAGTCAAAGGACTTTTCTTTGTCATATGCTTCAGTTAACTGAATGCTGCCAACAAAATGGAGTTTGGTTGAGGAATTAAATAAAACTTCAGAGATTTTTGCCCCTGACTATGGTGCTTGATTTTAAACCGTGTAGAGTAAGTACAGATCTTAAATTGGCATGATTTTAAAGTCTGTATTTCTTTTAAGAAACAGACACCACGTGCTACAGTCTGCAGATATTTGATGGCTGTAACAGACGTTTTCTCTATATAGTCAGACAATCTGCACTGGGTTGTTTTTTAATGAAAATATTTTTCCATGCCTAACTTTGCCACGAGCAACACTCAAAGCTCTGATTCTCTCTTCACTTGTGAAATTTTTCTTTTTCTGGAGCGTCTGTATTATGTATCAAAACACTGATATTTCTTTCCTTTCCCTTCCTGTTGCCTGGATTTCTCTTTGCAGTCCCAACAAGGCAGAGTTCATCAGAGCTAAATATCAAATGTTAGCGTTTGTGCATCGCTTGCCGTGCCGGGAGGACGACAGCGTCACTGCCAAGGACCTCAGCAAGGTCAGTGGCTCCTGGGGCAGCACAGGCAAACCTCACTGCCTTCCCTTGTCAAGTGTTTCTGGCATTCTGCACTATTACATAAATAAATAAAGCTTGACTTCAACCCAAAGCCCCTTTTTTGTGGTTATCACTGGAGGTGATGATTAAGAGGCATGAATTGAGGTGAACTTGGAGAAAACCCTTTACACAAAAAAGCTGTAGTGAGAACTCTGCATGCTCTTGTTTCTCAAAGCATGGCTGAAAAACAATTGCTGAATCACAGTTGTTGCTGCTGTGTTAAATGTAATTCTGCTTCTTTTTCAGCAACTCCATTCCAGTGTGAGGACAGGGAATCTGGAGACCTGTTTGCGACTGCTCTCCTTAGGAGCTCAAGCCAACTTCTTTCATCCTGTAGGAACACTTTTTTTTTCATTATTTTGATATACAATCAATTCCAGTTCATATTATTGACACTCATTTCAGCTGATTCATGCTATATTTCAACCTTCTACTCAGACCTGTTGGTTGAGTAGATATTTTTCCTTAATCCCTTGCAGGAGAAAGGAAACACCCCGCTGCACGTTGCTGCTAAGGCAGGACAGACTTTGCAAGCAGAACTATTGGCAGTTTATGGTGCTGATCCTGGCACACAAGATTCCAATGGGAAAACTCCAGTTGACTATGCAAGGTAGGAGTCTGTGATGTGTATAAATCACACAATGGATCTGCTAAGATACCTTTATGTCCTGAAATAATTTGTCTGTTAAATGCTAATAATACTTTTTCCAGAAAGAGTGAGTGAATAAAAATGAGGAATAAGTATTTTCATCAGATCACAGCCTGTGTTGTGCCTGCCTGAGACATCAGCTATGATGCCAATGACACAGGCTGTGCCAATCTAGCAGCTCACAGGAGATCAATTAGAGAAGAGTTTCTGCAAGTTGAGGCTCCAGGAGTGAGGGTTAGCTCAGGAATTGCTGTAGGAATGTCCCAGACTGCACAGATGGCCTGGGGCTGGGCTGTGATGGGTGGATGCAGGGTTGGCTTGTACTAACTCTATTTCTCTGACCATTTCTGTGTGTCACTGACTGTCCCCTGTCCCTGTGTGTGAGCAGGCAAGGGGGGCACCACGAGCTGGCAGAGAGGCTGGTGGAGATCCAGTACGAGCTCACAGACAGGTTGGCTTTCTACCTCTGTGGCAGGAAACCAGGTGAGCACAACACCTGCACCCTCAGAGCTGTCACTGTCACCTGCAGCACGTTCAGACTGTGCTGTGTCATGTTTGTGCACTTCACTTTCTGTATCCCTTCCAAATACTCAAATAAATTACAAAGAACCAAAGAAAGTATAAGATGCAAGATTAGGGGTGATGCATTTAAAATCGGGATGAAAGTGCAGCGTTTTAAATGGACATAAATTAAAGATGAAATTCCTTGCTGATTTTCCACAAACACATGTTCTTTATATACTGTAGAAACCCTTCCAAGTAGTTTCTTCTAACTGAAGTGCAGCAGCAGGGGAGTGTTCTGTTAAGGAGGTGCCTTTTTAACACAAGGACACTTAGAGATTTTTAACCATAAATGTACCTGTGTTAGAACTTAATTTTCTTTTTTAATGGAATTTCAGTGCAACCAATAAGCCTTAACTGGAATCTTTGGTAACACCTGGAAATCATGGCATGAGCCTTCTTTTATAATTTGCCGAGCTGTCTGTAATTGGAAATTGAGTAATTACATGCAAGATAAATTATTTAGTATTGCCTGATGCTTATTATTGAAAACTGTCGGCCAGTACCAGTCTAGTAAAGTGCAATTTGTTTTCAACTCTAGAGCACAAAAATGGGCAGCACTTTGTTATACCTCAGATGGCAGACAGGTAAGTTGCTGATTCCATCACATATCTGAAAACATCAGAGTAAAAAAACCCTAATAATTAAGTTTTCTTTCCTTTTCTGAAGGACCTTTTAAGCTTGTTGCCATTCTAACTTTCTTATGTGTGCCTTTATTAGTCTTGAAAGCTTTTTTTCATAGAAAAAATATTGGGATATCAACAAAATCAGAAAATTATAGAAGTTGATTGTATTTATTAAAATGCAGGGAGAAGGTGAGACATTTCTCTGAAGGGAGCAGAAATGGGGAATTCCTAGGAAACAGATTCTGGAAATAATTTAAGGACAAATTGAGTATTTTCCTTATTTTTGTAATGCTTTTAACTTTTGGTTGTGATCAATGAAATAATATTTGTTAAAAAGTATTGAGTACTAATTTTAAGTTCCTGTTCCTCTTTTATTGCTGTGCAATTGGAAATAAGACGGCTGTAAGTAAACCACTGTCCAACCCCCTGCTTGCAAAATTTCTGTGAAAAACTTCAATAACTTAAAAATTGTGTGGGTAAAAACCTGTGGATATTCACATTCCAAAGAATTTTTGGTATTATTTTGTTTTACATTTAAAAATTGTTGTGAAGGAAAGCTTAATAATGTAGTAATTGTGATATTAAAGTAGCAATATTAGTACCATCAGTGTGTTAAAAACAGTGCTAAAAATACTGAAATATTAGGGGGTTTAAGGTAGAACTGACATTTTAATCCCTGAGTTACCAAAATGTAGAATTTTGATACGTAGAAGCCATGAAATCCTTAGATGTAATGATCACTTCTTGTTTTCATAGCAGTCTGGATGTATCAGAACTGGCAAAAGCAGCCAAGAAGAAGCTTCAGTCTGTGAGTAAAACTCCTTTTTCAGATGTGCCAAACCCTCATCTCTCAGGCTCCCTAGCACAAGTATCTCTTGACCCATCTGCTGAAACACACAAATATTTTGTGAGCTTTCACTGTTCATTGAATTCCCTATCTCCAGTGCCATTTGGTACCTCATTCCCACAGTGCCTCTGCCTCACCCCAAACAAAAACAATCTTTTCGAGGTCAGATGGGAGAGGAAAAAACAAAATCATCAATTGACTAGGAAAGGAGCAGTATAGAACAGGGTGGTTTTCTCTGTACCTGGAAATGGGGTGGTGATAGAAGTCTGCTGCCAGTGCAGGCTGAGAAAGGAGAATTTCTGTGGATTATAGAGGCTGGAGAAATGAGCAGAGTTGTGCTCTTACATTTTCTCTGTTATTTTCTGTTATCAGAGATCTTACTGGGTTTCATTTCTTTTCAAACTGTAATTACTCTCCTCTACCTTTAGCTAAGCAACCACTTATTTGAAGAACTTGCCATGGATGTGTATGATGAAGTTGACAGAAGGGAAACAGATGCAGGTGGGTGAGACTTTCTGGAATAAAATAAAACAAGTCTGGATTGTCACTTCACATACAAGATTCTAATCCAAGCACATATTCTGTCCAAGTGCTTCTGTATTCAGCAATTACTGCTGAGGGGAGTTTCTTTGTCTTACATTGCCTGAAGGGGATGTTAACTGAAAAAAAATCTTGTTTTTCACAAAGTAGAGAACCCTCTGGGGAAAAGCTTTCCTCTGAATTGATTGTGTTTGTGTTTGAAATTGCAGTTCTTTATTTGACAAAGAAATGCTGTCAAGCAGTACAGGAAGGTCATTCCCTCTTTTATTTTTTTTCCTCTCTGGAGCAGTTTGGCTTGCTACTCAGAACCACAGCACACTCGTGACAGAGACCACTGTGGTCCCTTTTCTTCCTGTAAATCCTGAATATTCCTCAACCAGGAATCAGGTATGAAATCTTAATACTGTAAAAATAATTTAATAGCCCAGTTAATTAAGTAGGCCTAAGTAATATTGCTTTACTGCATTTCATTATTGTAGAAGAGTTGCATCTACTTGGAAAGAGGTTAAAATAATTTCACATTTCCCCTTTAAATCACACTTTCTGCAATAAATGTGGTTGAACAGTCAACTCCAAGTGTGTAGTCTTATTTCTTCCTGGGACCTCTGCTATTCTTCTGATACAAGATGTTCTTTTCTTTCCTCTGCATTATTCTGTATTTAGGGAAGGCAGAAACTGGCTCGATTTAATGCCCACGAGTTTGCTACACTGGTTATAGACATTTTAAGTGATGCCAAACGAAGACAACAGGGCAATTCTCTCACTGGTTCCAAAGGTGAGTGAGCTTTTCTTAAAATCAGCTCCTTTGCAGGCACTTGTTCAGTAGTTCAATCACTCCCAGAGCCCTTCAGCAGAGCTGAATTATGAGAGAGATCTATATATTGTTTTCATATATCTTTTTCCCTCTGAAGAGAAAATACAAAAAAAAAATTCTAACTTTTAATGTTTTCTTATATTTTTCATTTGCATGCTGGCATCCATTTGTTCAATGTAGTCTGTTGGGTTCTTAAATTTGTATGAATTTTATTAAGCTGCTAAATGATTCTCACCACTTATTTTGACTTGCCTAAACACTTCAAAGAAATAAGACAAAACCATAATACTTTGAAGTTTTGGACAGTAATCATTCTTTCCTCCTAGGTGGATCTAAATTAATTTTTTTTTTCAAAGTCTGAACTTCTCCAGACTTACTAGTGTGTGTTAATCTGCAGAAAATGTGGAGCTGATACTCAAATCAATCAGCAATCAGCACAGCAGTGAAAGTCAGGACAATGACCAGCCTGATTATGACAGTGTTGCTTCAGATGAAGATACAGATCTGGAAACAAATGCAGCTAAATCAAACAGGCAGAAGGTAGGATTGAAATAGTGATACACCCCCAAGTGTTATTCATAAAGGTAATTTGCATGAATTACCAGAAAATTACTATTTTAATTAATTTTGTAATCATGCCTCAGTCTATGAACTTTCTAAAATGAAATTTTGTTGCTTAAGGAATTTTTATAGTTTAAAAAAAAAAGCCTCTCTAGAAAAGTAATGTGTATGGCTGGAGATAAGATACAGATTTAATTGCATAGATGAAATAATTGGATCTGCCAAAAAGCTCTGAATCAATGATTCCATGGTATTTCACAAACATTTACTGCTTCTTACTGGAGAAATACTCAGAGCAGACAAATAGTGTCCAAGTGAGTCAAACTATTCCTGGAATAATGCAGAATGGCATCAAAGGGCAGTAAAACCTGGTGGTTCTGTTTTAATCTTCCCTGGGAATGCATGCTGGATATTTAGCAATCTGCCTTTCATAACTTGGCAGTGCTTTATTGCATAATTTTTTAAATCCTTATAAAACAGTATTTTATCACTGAAATGCTGATGCAAATGTTTTGAGAGGAGCTAAGAGCTGATTGACATCAGATTGCTTTTTTAGGGGACTTCAAATTATTCTGGTTAATGGCTCTTATTAATTTAAACTTCATTTGAACTGTGATGCCTTTAAAGTAAAGACATGAAAAGCTGTTGAAGTCTCATGGTCTTGTTTTCTTCTTCTTAATGGTGTAAATATTTTTCTCTTCCTTTTTCCTAGAGCTTGGATTCAGACTTGTCAGATGGACCAGTGACAGCCCAGGAATATATGCAGGTTAAAAATGCCTTGGTGGCTTCTGAGGTGAAGATTCAGCAGTTAATGAAAGTGAACATCAACCTGAGTGATGAGCTGAGGATTATGCAGAAAAAGGTAACAGAGGAACCCCTCCCTCCAGCTCTTGGGATGTCTGAAGTTGTCAGAATAAAACTACTGGAACTGAGGATGAAATAATCCAGTATTAGGATAGTGAGGAAACTCATTTTGAGGTGGAGTTGCTTTGGGATCAGACATGAGACTATAAATATATTTATATGTGCAACACATGCTTTGAATGTTGTTTTTTTTCGTGGTGCTGGTGGTGATCCAGCCCTGCAAATCACGAGGATTATTTGACTTATGTCAAAACTTTAACATCAGTTTTCCAAGTGACAGGACAGTTGTTGGAATTCTTGGGTGTTTTTGCTGCCTTGCTTCAATATAAGCAGCTTCAAACAATGAGGAATCAAGTGCCAGCACACATTATGTGTGTGCACTTATCTATATTTTTGTGAGGTAAAGGACAATTTAGACCTGAATTCACTATCCTGTCTGGCTGGCTAGAAAGGGCTGGCTGCTTACCCTCAGATTAATCCCTTTAACTAGCATTTTAAATCCTGTTTTCCAGATAATTACAATCCTGCAAGAGTCACGTGTAGAGAAAGTTGTTGAGGCTGTAGGGTGGACCTGCTGTTCTGGGGCAGAGCAGGGCTTTTGGAGAGTGGTGGAACTGTTTGTACCTGAGGCTGAGCTAATTCAGATTGGAATATCCCTGTCTGAAGTGCCAATTCTATTCTGTTGGAATGGTGAACACTGGGAGATCTCAGGGTGTTTCCTTGGCCTTTCAACAGCTTGTACTGGTTTTAGCATTTTCTTGCATCAATTGAATTAACTTTTCATTTACATTGGGTTTCATTAGACAAGGTAAAAAAAAAAAACAAACTTTGAGGCCTATGAATTAATGAGGCTTTAGGATGTTTTCATGGTGTAGCAGAAGGGAGATCCTTGCTGTGCTGCAGTTTTTGTTCACTGCATCTTTTCTTTCCGATGTGTTAATATAGCAAACTTACTCCGAGTCCACAAAATAATCAGAATTGGTGCATTTTTACTATCAAATAAATACATAATAATGAAAAGCTTTAAAATGCTTTCTTGTTGGCTTCTTAGATAGCAGTAGCTGATGCTTAATTTTCATAAGCTAAACGCTCTCCTTGCTTCGCAAAGCAAGCTCAAGTTCCTTTGCTGCCTCTGGTGTCTGTGCTGCAGCTCTGGCATTGTCAGTTTTCACTGGCCTTATGTTAAAGTCTTGTACTTGTACTGGCTACTGCAATGGATCCCTTTGCCTGGAAACTGTTGTGTTGGCAGTCCTTCCCCCACAGCCTCATTCTATCCCAGGATTGCTGTGCCAGTATAGCAGGCTGGAGGGAACGGGTCGTGTGTTTTGAGCTACAGCAGCCAATTTTAACATCTAACTTAGTTTACATCCCAGCAGCTGCTGCAAGTCAGCACCTAAATATTTCCAGATCTGGAACAAATGTGTTTCTTATGCTTATACCAAGCAAGTCAAATAGATTTTGAAAAAGAAATGGACCCCCAGCCAGCAGTACCTGGATTTTCTGGTACGGCTGACAAGCGAGTGTCAAGTGGTCACTTTGCTTTTGGCACTTGCTCTTAGGAAACCAAGTCCCCACTGCTAAACATTTCTTTCAGCTCCAAACGCTACAGAGTGAAAATACCAACCTCAGAAGACAGGCCACAACCAATATCTATCAGGTGCAAAGTGGTTCTGAGTACCCAGACCCCAGCAGCAATTCCTCCCTAAAGCGGCGCCCGTCGGCCCGGGGCAGCAGGCCCATGTCCATGTACGAGACTGGCTCGGGGCAGAAGCCCTACCTGCCCATGGGGGAGGTCACCTACCCAGAAGAAAACATCACCAGGCTGCAGCCCTTCCCTCCACACGTGAGTAAAACTGCTGCTGCTTCTGCATTGCCTCTCATATTCAGCTTTCCTGGCTCTTCCAGCTCTGTTCGTGCACTCAGCTTCTGCCTCAGAGGGGAAAAAAGAAACTGGGGGGGTAAGAACGGTGAGAATTGTTCATGTTTGCTGTATTAACATGTCTGCAGGAGCTTGATGGTTTGAAAAGCAGAAGCTGTAGCCATTCTGGAATATGTAAACTGGATCTTTTGGCTTCTGCTCAGCTGGTTTTTTAACCACACTATATATATATATATGTATATATATATAAAATATCAATATGGAGTTGTCTGAAAACCAGGAAGGGAGGGGAAATAGTATTCCAAGAAGGTAGGTAAAGTTCATGTGTTTCTGGAGATAAACACGCAGGTACCAATTTGTGGAACTTCATAATCACCTTAAAAAAAAAAAAAAAAAAAAAAAAAAAATTTTCCCCAAAAAACCAGTTTCTTATTCTGAGTTTGGAACTGGATATGGTTTACATCTGCCAGTCAAGCAGATTCTTNTTTTCATGGTGTAGCAGAAGGGAGATCCTTGCTGTGCTGCAGTTTTTGTTCACTGCATCTTTTCTTTCCGATGTGTTAATATAGCAAACTTACTCCGAGTCCACAAAATAATCAGAATTGGTGCATTTTTACTATCAAATAAATACATAATAATGAAAAGCTTTAAAATGCTTTCTTGTTGGCTTCTTAGATAGCAGTAGCTGATGCTTAATTTTCATAAGCTAAACGCTCTCCTTGCTTCGCAAAGCAAGCTCAAGTTCCTTTGCTGCCTCTGGTGTCTGTGCTGCAGCTCTGGCATTGTCAGTTTTCACTGGCCTTATGTTAAAGTCTTCTAGGTCCTTGTACTGGCTACTGCAATGGATCCCTTTGCCTGGAAACTGTTGTGTTGGCAGTCCTTCCCCCACAGCCTCATTCTATCCCAGGATTGCTGTGCCAGTATAGCAGGCTGGAGGGAACGGGTCGTGTGTTTTGAGCTACAGCAGCCAATTTTAACATCTAACTTAGTTTACATCCCAGCAGCTGCTGCAAGTCAGCACCTAAATATTTCCAGATCTGGAACAAATGTGTTTCTTATGCTTATACCAAGCAAGTCAAATAGATTTTGAAAAAGAAATGGACCCCCAGCCAGCAGTACCTGGATTTTCTGGTACGGCTGACAAGCGAGTGTCAAGTGGTCACTTTGCTTTTGGCACTTGCTCTTAGGAAACCAAGTCCCCACTGCTAAACATTTCTTTCAGCTCCAAACGCTACAGAGTGAAAATACCAACCTCAGAAGACAGGCCACAACCAATATCTATCAGGTGCAAAGTGGTTCTGAGTACCCAGACCCCAGCAGCAATTCCTCCCTAAAGCGGCGCCCGTCGGCCCGGGGCAGCAGGCCCATGTCCATGTACGAGACTGGCTCGGGGCAGAAGCCCTACCTGCCCATGGGGGAGGTCACCTACCCAGAAGAAAACATCACCAGGCTGCAGCCCTTCCCTCCACACGTGAGTAAAACTGCTGCTGCTTCTGCATTGCCTCTCATATTCAGCTTTCCTGGCTCTTCCAGCTCTGTTCGTGCACTCAGCTTCTGCCTCAGAGGGGAAAAAAGAAACTGGGGGGGTAAGAACGGTGAGAATTGTTCATGTTTGCTGTATTAACATGTCTGCAGGAGCTTGATGGTTTGAAAAGCAGAAGCTGTAGCCATTCTGGAATATGTAAACTGGATCTTTTGGCTTCTGCTCAGCTGGTTTTTTAACCACACTATATATATATATATGTATATATATATAA
>VWZP01006976.1:310082-341925 GCA_013396995.1 Dicaeum eximium
AAAAAAAAAAAAAAAAAAATTTTCCCCAGACAACCAGTTTCTTATTCTGAGTTTGGAACTGGATATGGTTTACATCTGCCAGTCAAGCAGATTCTTCTGGTTTAGTATTTTCCTGTGTGATGTGGAGAGGGAGCTCTCTATTGGCCAGAGGGATTTTGCACTGAGGTGTTCACACTTTACAGACCCAACACAACACTAGAGCATTTAATTAACAAGTGCATTTAATTAATTAGCATAGTTAATTTTTTGTTTCACCTTCTTAGACTGCCCTGTGGGCTGGAATACAGGACAGTATCTTTTAGGCACACATTCAAAATGTGTGGATTTTTGACAATATCTTTCCCTCTTGGTAGCAACATCTTGTATTTCCTTCCAGTTAAATCATTAAGACCTTTGAAATGTATTTTAAAGTTACCTTTGGCATGAGGGAGGGCAAATATTCCATGCACATTCTACAGAAGACAGTTGAATGCACCAAGGGAATCAGTCCCCACCTTCAATTAAATTAATTTAAGCTATGAAATCTGGATCATTTTAAATTAGATTGTCATGTTGATACGATGGCAGTTCTGGCAGCAAGAAATGTCAGAATTCATTTGTGTGTGACAGTGTTTGCAAAATGTGACAGTGCTTTGTATAGGTCCTTTGGTCATTTGGGTGGAAATTTGGGTAATAGGAGCAGTTCTGAAGCATTGATTGCTTTGTGGAGTTAGTTAATTTGGTATGTGGTGAATTTTTTTTGTTCTCTATGGAATTCAGCACCTCTGGAATCTCAGAATTAGAATGAACATGAACTCAATTGTATTTTGAAAGAATTAAGTCCCTTCAGCCTAAGCCGGATTCTCAACATCATTCTTGCTTTATGTCATCTCCATTGTTTTAAGAATGTTCCTTTAATTTCAGTTAAGAGTTTGTGTTTTGGTTTTGGTTTTTCTCTTTCCCATTTTTAGATCGGGAGGAGTGCGTTTGTGACCTCCTCTTCATCTCTACCTTCCTTCCCCTCCACGCTTTCCTGGTCGAGGGATGAGAGCACACGAAGGGTTAAGTACCTTCCCAATCAGTCTTTTTCCCTGGAGGAGGTGCCAATCTCCCCAGAACCACATCCTCTCTCTTCCCCCTCTCACTGCCTGGCCTTGCAGCCTGCATGGAGCAGAACTTCCTCCCTTCCATCCCTGCTGCCGCCAGCTCTGGGCTCTTGCCTCTCTCTAACTTCACATCTTCAGCCTTTAACACCAGCACAGTCCTCCAGGTCACTTGTTCAGCTGCACAACAGTCCCAAGACAAGCTGGCTGCTGTTTGGACAGTGATTTTTCCAGGCTCTCACTGATATTTCTAAGCCAATGTACAACTCTCCTGCTGACTAAAAGCACTGCATGAGGCCCAGCTTCAAAGCTGCTTTCCTTGGGGGCCAGTGGCTTGCACCAATCCAGGTGGTCCTGATTGACTGTTTGCCTTACAGATAACAAATTTGGGGTTTAAATGTTTACTCTGGTCTCTTTTAATTCCTTCTGTCCCAATTTTATTTTGACTGTACCGTGTTTGGACATATTAATCCAGAAAATACTAGATTTGCAAGTAGGGGCTGAAGAAAAAACTTTCAAGGGAATATCCTGCTTGGCCAAATGGAAATCTGGGTTTGGCTGCAGTGCTGTCTGGTTCTGGAAACTTGCAGAGGGTTTGCTTGATTGTTTTTATTCTACACTGATTCTATATTAGTGATTCCATAGTATCCTCTCCTTGTAATTCATCACTGTTGTTTGTATTTCTGACCAGATGGTAGAGCTTTGCCACTTTCAGGATTGTTTTCTCTGTACACCTGGGAGAGGGGAAAGGTCAGACTCTACATAAAATAGAGTCTTCTTATCTTCAAAATACATGTCACTTTTACAACTGATCTTTGCCAGCTGTCCTGAGAGAGGAGGGTTCAAAACATGCTGGTTTTTCCTTTTGTGCAGAGTAACTTCCAAATTGGAAAGGGTTCCCTAACTCCACGTGCTTCACTTAGGAATTGGGTTTAATATCAGATGAGTGTTTAACAAATGTACTGAACCTCAGCCAGTGAAAACCAGTTCCTGCTCACATTTTTGGTCTGTCCTCGAGGCAGAAATATTATTTGATAAGCAGATTGCTAAATGTTTGGGTGTCCCTCAGAGTTTAACCCTGGAGACTCTCTTGTGGTGACTTCAGGGTTTCTGTAAGAGCCCCAGGGCTGGTTGTTGGGGCTGTGAAGGACCCTGAGCTGCTGCTCTGTGCTCACAGTGACACCAGCCTGGTGTATTTGACACCAGACACACTGTGCTGGGCACCTGGGTGAAGCTTTGCAGTTTTTAGAAGACTTGAGGAAGCAGCTGTGTGGTGATCTGGGGCCTGGCTGAGAATTTGCCTCCAAGCTCATTTTGGTATCCCTTTCTTCACTCAGCCTTTGCTCTGGGATCAGCCTCCCACTTTGCAATGGGCCTGCAGAGCTCAGTCCAGCCTCTGCTTCCCTGAATTCCTCCTGCTCTCATTTCAGCTTCCACTTTGGAAATGCCTCCTTTTGACACTCTTCTTCTGTGGCCCTCTACTCTCATGGTTGGGCCTCCTGCCCTTGTTGCATCCTGTGCTCTGGGGCACAACTCTCATTTCTTTGGTCTTCCAACTCTGTACCAATATTAAGCATTCAGTGAGCCTCAGTTCCTCACACTTTTGCCTCCCACCCTCTTTTGGGTTTCACTTTGCAATGGGCTTTAACCACTCTCCTGTTGGCCCCCAAATTATAATGAGCTCCAGGTCTCATCGGTTCTATACATGCCCTCAGTCTTCCACCTGCACTTTGGGCTCCCCCATCCTGTCTCCTGTCTTTATTTTGGCTTTCCCATTGCCACAGTCTTCAGCCCTTGTTTTGGGCTCCCATTTTGCAGTGGCCTCCCCAGGGCCAGCCTCCCACCAGTTGCTTTCCACTGTGCATTCAGCCTCCCCACCGTGATCTCTGGCCTCTGCTCTGCTCTCTTGGCCTGGCCTCCTCTTCTCTGGGCTTCTCTCCCTCTCCAGTGGTTCTTATTCACTGTTCAGGCTCCTGTTTCATGGTGCTGCTTCTCCATTTGGCCTCTGCTCCTGGTGGCCTCTCAGAGTGTGCCCTGGGGGGGTTTCAGTGGCAGGGAAGGGCGCTGTGCTCTGTCTGTCTGTCTGTCCTGCTGGGTGTTCAGGGGCTGGTGGGGCTGTGCTGTGCTGACAGTGCCCAGGACCTCGGGTACAATCTGAGCAGCAGCCTGGCATGGGGAGAGGGGCACAGCAGCTGCTGCAGGAGCTGTTGTGCAAAGAACAAATCCACGTGCACAGGACATGGCTCTGGCACAGCCCAGAGCTGCTCTTTCCTGCACAGGCTGAAGTAAATCTGTTCCCTGCAGGCCTCGAAGCTGGAGAAGCAGAGCAGCGTGTCCGAGAGCGACTATGACAACCCCACCACCCCCGTGGAGCTGGAGGAGCCAGGGTAGGTGCTGTGACAGAGCTGGCACAGCTTGGGGGTGACAGGAGGCTGCTCTGTGCCCGGGCCAAGCCCTGCTTTGCTCCCTGCAGGTCGGGCAGGAAGGGCCGGCAGCGCAGCGTCATTTGGCAGGGGGAGGGCTCCATCCCCGAGGACACAGACTCAGCCCCCAGCTCCAGTTTGCCCAGTACAGAAGATGTGATTCGGAAAACTGAGCAGATCACCAAGAACATCCAGGAGCTGCTACGAGCGGCACAGGAGAACAAACATGACAGGTAAGGAGGGAGTGCTGGAAAAGCTCTGGAGTTGGTGAGAAAATAAAGGAAATTCTTCAGGTGTTTTCACCTGTAGCACAGGTGAAAGTGAAATAGAGCCCCACTGTTTCACACCTGCAAAATGTGTAGGTCTGTCGTGTTCCCTGGTATCCTTAGTGCCACAGGACATGCTGGGGACAGGTGACACCAAGCCTTGCTTCAGGAACAAATTGTGAAAGAGTTAGAATTTGGCTTTCCTACTGAGATATTGGTACAAATTATGTACCAGCAAAAGTATTTTGGACTATTGGTTTTAGATGCAGACCCAGCTGAGTAAGCAGAACACTGAGCACATCAGGCTACAGCAGCTTCAGCTCCCTCAGGGAAATTCTGGCCCACCTGAACAATTTCCAGAATAGCTGTGGGTGACTAAAAGTGATACTGCCCTTGCTGATCATCAGGTGGTGGTCCCCACACAGCTCTTTTAGAAGGCTGTAAATCAAAGTTAGGTGTTCACAGGTGTGAGCACATTTTGGGGCTGGAACACTCTGGACTTCACCAGACCTGGCCCCAGCTCGGTGCCCTCTGTGCCTGGGAGAAGCAGCAGCAGTTTGTGTTGAGCCCTCACTTCCTGCCTGGCTCAGAGAAGTGCACAACAATGGGGCCACTTTTGTTCTGTGTTTTTTCCTTCTTGTACTTGGCTATTTTTAGCAGGGCTGGTGTGGCCTCTCCTCCTCACCCGAGTGACGACTTCTGCCGTGTTTATGCTGAGCTCGTTGCCCTCGGTGTAACCTTTTCCAGTGCAATCTCTTGTTGCTTGTTTCACACAGAAAAGCTTTAAATTAGTGTAGTTTTTATGTATATCACACTATACAGTATGTAATTTTTGGCTTAATCATTGAAGGAAACAATGCAGCATACCTGGCTCTCGTTGTTGAATTTATCAGGTTTTTAAAAAACCTGTTACGCTGCATTTTTGTTTTCAGTACCACACGTGGAGTGGGGTGTTTGCCTATGCTCAGATGAGTGTTATCTTGCAAAACACCGAACTAGGAAGCTGCTGTTCTTTGTTTTCCTCTTCCCTGGCTTCCTTAACACAAGGGAATGCTTCCTTACCAAAACAAGACACTTGAGGATGTAATAACACATCCTGCAAGCTCCTGCTGGGAACGCTGCAGAGGAAAACCACGTGCTGCATAGATAACTGGGGAGTAAGAAATACAATGCAAGAGTATCATCTATTAATGAAACCCCTTCTTCCTTTTGTTTCTCGCTCTCTCCCATCCCTTTCCCTGTGCTCCGTGGGCTGAGCAGGCCCTCGGAGCGTGGGGGCACATCCCAGCTCAGACACAGCCTCGGCACGCGGGTCCCCGGGGCTGAGCGAGCGTCCCTGCAGCCTCTGAGCAGCCAGCAGCCCGGCCCTGCCTCCTGGTACTCTGGCCTCTGTCCCTGCCTCCCAGGCACAGTGTCCTTTCTCCTTCTCTCTGCTGCCTCTTTCCCTCCCTCTCCGGCCGCACGGGGGTCGTGGAAGGCGATGCATGAAATGCTCCAGGGGATGAGGGAACTGCAGGCAGCCCCTCCAGGCCAGGGGTGTGGCACAGCCCCTTCAGCTCCCAGTAGTTATCAGAGAGGAGAAGAACCACAGCCTAGAGCTGGCTCTGGTGTGTTCTCCCATCTCTGATTCGTTTTTTATTGTCTCTCAAGATAAATGAAATTACAACTTGGTTGGCTTGTGGAATCACAGAATAGTTGGGGTTAGAAGGGACCTTAGAGCCCACCTTGTTCCACCCCCTCCATAGGCAGGGACACTTTGCACTAGCCCAAGTTGCTTCAAGCCTTGCCTAACCTGGCCTTGGACACTTCCAGAGATCCAGGGACAGCCACAGCTTTTCTGGGCAACTGTACCAGGGCCTCATCACCCTCACAGGGAAGAACTTCCTTTAGAAAGAAATCTTTGAGGTTGGAAGGTCCCTCCCAACCCAACCCATTCTGTGAGTTTATGAACAAAACACGTGGCTGCTGCTTCTTTGCCCCATTGCAAAAGTAGCAGGAGTTTCACATTCCCAAAGTGGAACATTCACCCCTGACAGCTGAGGCTCCTCAAGTGTTTATACAGCTGGGGGTCAAATGAGATCATTTGTATCCCAAATCCATGAAAAAAGATGTGTGTTTACATGGTATCTTCCAACCTGACCAAAATATTGTTAATGCCTAAAATAAAAGTGACATTGGCGTGAGAGGCTCTTTAAAACAGAACTGCCCTGGTTCAAACCCCAGCCAACAAACGTCAGGATTGGGGGAAGAGATTAACACAATTTACTATTAATGGGGGGTAACTTTTCCAAGCTGTCACTACTCAAATATCTTCCTGATGCCTCACTGGAATGTGTGTAAACCCAACACAGTATCAGAGTATCTCACAAGCTCACAGTGAGTGTTTAGGCATTAAACTAAAGCCATTCCTCCAGGCCATGCTGGAAATTTTGCAGCTGACCTAAAGAACATGAGTGAAAGGTGTTGCTCACCTGAATGTCTCATTCAGGTTGTTCTCAGGGCTTTCTCTGCCTTGTCAGTGAAGGGTTTAATCAGAAAATTGACTTTTTAATGAGGTAGGGTGCTGGTCACTGTGGCTGTAGGGAGCAGATTAATCATTAACTCCACAGCAGAAGGGGAATTGTGGTGAACTTGGAAGATGTCTCTCCACTTTCAGTTTATTTGGAAGAACTCATGTGACTTGAGACAGATGGAAATATTCCTTTTAAAGCAATTTTCCTGCATTGCCAAAATGACCCCAGTGTGTTGCTTCTCTCTCAGTGCATTTGCAAGTGACTGATTTTTTTGCACCTTTGGTGTTGCAAGAAGATCAAATATATAATGAGTGGGGGGGGTGGGTTTGGGGGCTCTTTTTGCTTGAAAGGGCACTGACCTACCATAACCCACACATTTTCTTGAATGCTTTGTGATTTTTGAGATTCTCTTGCTGAAGATTGGATCATGTGAACTAACTTAAGCTAAAATTGAGTCTTTGAAGCATAAAAGTGAATCTTTTGAAATGAGACTAGTGAGAGAGCACACTAACACTTCACTATTCACAGCAGTTTATGATAAATAGTTCTATTTTGAACAGACCATTTATATTTGATATATAAATCAGAAGTGAAATCTATGAGGATTCATGGAATCTGCCTTTGTTTTATTAATTAACTCATCAGAATTAGTGAATATTTAGGCTAGAACTCACAGACTGTGAATGTAGTTGGTAGTTCAGGGATGCATGTGCGTGAGAACTCTGCCTTGTCTGTTTACTGGGTGTTAATTAATCCAAGAAAGCATCTTGGTGTTTTGAAGTTGCACACAAATTGAGGTTTTCCTGACAATATTTTATATAAAAAGTATGAACAGTTATTCCTTCAAACCAACTCTGAAGAACAATGAAAATCTCAGAAATAATTTTGCACTGTTGGTTAAATTCTTGCTTTTTCTGAAGTCACGTGGCTGTTTTTAGAATAAAACTCACTGAGCAGTGAAGTGGAACAGGGGAGTCTGTACACAGTGAATAACCCAGGGCATCTTTCTGCAGCTATATACCGTGCTCCGAGAGAATACATGTGGCAGTGACAGAAATGGCAGCCTTGTTCCCAAAAGTAAGTACCTGCCACCAGCAGAACGGTTTTGGCCTCGTTCCTCGTGTGTAATTCCTCTTCAGAGTGAAAAGCAAGGATTATTTCCCTTCAAAATGAAAATGGTAGGGAGAAATGATGGGGTTATGATGCACCTTTGTATTTATTAGCATGGCAACTGGTAAAGGCTAAAGTGGGAGTCCAGGCCTTTAATTGTAGTCTTGAATGTAAAACTCTTAAGAATTGCACAAAACTGGAGGTGCTTGGATCTGGCATGAAGAGTTGGGTGGTTATATGGGAATTTCACCAGCCTCATCACCCCCTTTTCCATCTGAGTGCCACCTCCTGGATTTCTTCCTGCAGCCACATTTCGATCTGTTATCCATCCATCAAAGTGATCTGTTTGCTCACAGCAAATCCAGGGAGTGCAATCCCCATGCCCGAGTTCTTGTAAAGTCTTACCCACCTCTCCAAAACTGCAAGGAAAGAGCCAAGGCTGCTGTCCCGCCTGCCCCGGTCATCCTGGACATGCTGTCCCCTGCTGCCAGCCAGGGCGTGGGCTGGGACAGTAAACAGGCACCAGAAATGTGCATGAGTAACTTCCTAAGGGAGGGCACCGAGCAGTATTCCCTGCCTGCTGCCTGGCAGGATCTCCTCGGGAGGAGAAATTCCGGCTGCTGCCACGAGGGGAAGGCAGGGCTTGGCCGCATCAAAGAACCCTTCAGAGTGAGCACTCCCGGCTAATTAAAAGGTTGTGTTGTTCTGCCTGTTGCAGCGTCTGTTTTCCCTTCCCAGAAGCCCAAGTCGGAGCTGGTGAGGACTTCCCTGCGCCTGCTGACATCCAGTGCCTACAGGCTGCAGTCGGAGTGCAGGAAAGCGCTGCCCGCCGAGCCCAGCCCCGCGCCCGACATGCAGCTGGTGACACAGCAGGTCATCCAGTGCGCCTACGACATCGCCAAGGCTGCCAAGCAGCTCGTCACCATCACAACCAAAGAGAACAACAACTGAGCCACTCGGGCCTTTTTACTCTGGGGTTTTTTTTAAAAGGTTGGATTTCAATATAGAGGTGTGGAACTATGCGCATTTTTACGAGGAAAAAACTTTAAGGGGCAAGAAACTTTTTTTTTTTTTTAACTCAGTATTATTTTTTTGCATGTTTTCTAACAATGTTATGATTAATTTAACCCACTGCCTTATTTTGTGCCTGTGTTGCCAGTGTAGTTATGGATAATAGCATGTTGCAAGTAGCTGTCGAGCCACTCTCGTCCCAGCGCTGTACCAAGCTCTTGTAGATGTTTCCTTGGGGCCACGTTCTGCTTTCAGATCCTGCTGGTGGAACTGCTCTGACACCACTGCAGGGATGGGAGAGCAGCATCTCCATCCCTCTGGAGCCTCCCCTGCTGGGATCCTGCTGGCTGAGGGCTCCCCAGGCTCTGGGAATGCTGCCAGCAGGAAGAAGGTTTGTCCTGGTAACGGGGTACAAGCCCAACGTTCTCTGTTCCCATATCAACTGTTGTGCAATATGTTTTTTAGTCTGCTAAACCAGTAGTAGTTGTGGGCATCCAAGCTTGTTATGTGTAACTCTACAAGGTCTTTGTCACTTTATCTGTTTTGGAAGGAATTTGAAACTTCATAGTTATTTCTTTTAGTTGTCACTATGCCATTAATATATATGTTTGATGTTATTTTAGGGCATTAGTGGTTAAAATATTATCCTTTGTTTCTGAGTTAGTAATTAATTGTTAAGTTTCCTGCAGAATTTTCCTGTCATCTTTGAGGCACCGTCTTGTTTGCAGCAGCATTTCTCAGTAACTCCAGATGCAGTTTCACTAAAGATTTCTTTGCTTATTAACAAAAGAAAGGAAGTTAGAAGAGTGCCAGTGCAAAAGCAGCTGTGTCTGCCACAACACATAACCTCTGTACCTCAACATATCCAAATGTGAAAACATTTCTCGTATCTTTTAAGTTTTTTATGCAAATCTTTCAAAATTTGACAACTTGCTGAGTAACCCCTGCCAGGCTGCCTGGCCCCAGCGGCCATGTGTGCTCCAGGTTTCTTCACCATAACAGTTCACAAAAGTGTGTCAGTCCATAATTTCAAAAATGAGAATATTTTTGGGAGTCTGAATTTCAGGTGGTGCAGGAAATCACTGATTTTTGCCTCTGCCTGTGTCCCATTTGGAAGCGTGTTGGAAGGAGCCAGCCACGGTGTGTTTGTGTGGATATATCCAAGGACAAGTGCCATAGCACTGCTGGATTCCTGGTGCTGTCTGGCTCCCAGAGTCTGAGGGAGGGAAGGAATGGAGAGAGGAGATGACAGCCCAGTAAATTCATGTTCTTCATTCTGGAGTTTTATTTCCTTTCTGCCTTTCTGAACCCCAGAAGCAGCTCTAGCCTGACAATGGAGGCAGGCTGGGATTAAAACTGCAAATGACCTTTGTGAAACCTACTTCAAAATCATGCAATTGGCAATTAATTAAATACATTGAGAATCTTCTAGGAACTTTTCCTTAAATTGGCATGCCTGAAAGGCAGCAGATGGTATTTTTCAGTCTCTCAGGACACTGCTGTGTGCTGTTCTTTAACATATCTTACCTGCTAACCAAAGCAGGGTGACACTGAGCTACGGTGTGATTTATCACTTTTTTAAACCTGCCTTTAATCCAAAACCAAGGGACACTTTAGTAACTGCCAGCCCCTGCTCCAGCTACACTGGAATCAGAGTGGTCCACAGCCCACAGGAACCCCCAGCAGCAAGTTGATGAACCCTCCACTCACAGCACTGCAGTCACAGAGTTTGTAGCACCTCGAGTAACAAAGGTGTGCTTTTCTTTTAGGACTAGATCTCCTCTTGTTCCCCTGTAAACAAACTTGCTCGTCCTTTACAAAATGCTGCAGAGGAAAGGAAAAGCTTTTTTTGCCTTTTTCCAAACCTTGTATTTATCAGTGTCATTCTGTCTGTACAATATTTTGACTTTTAATCTTTTGTTTACAGTATTACTATAAAATGCTAAAACCCTTTCAGTGTGTGAAATAATGTGGGTTTGTTTGACTGCTGGTTCTCTAAAGATCTTTGGAAAGGTTTCTACTCTTGGGTAAAGTGCCAGTCTTTGTCACAGCCCTATTACAGCTCCTTGTGCACTGTGACAGGACTGATGTCAAGCTGCAGCACTGCATGGTAACAGCAAGGAATGAACTACAATAATCAACTCCATCTCCTCTCCTGTTGCTGCAGTAGTCTGCTCATGTAAGAAAACCAAATCCTTGTTCAGGTTTCAATTATTCATTATTTATGAAACAAGTAAAAAACAATGTTTAATGAAGTCTCCAGCACCTTCTGGAGAGGAACTGGACAAGCACTGCTGCCAGAGCACACATGATCTGACTGATTTGCAATGTGCATTATGAATTAACTCCTCAAAGTCCAGTGGGAACCCAGGCACAGCCTGATTCTCCAACTTGGGAGTCTGACACAGCCCATGGTGTTCCACAGCTCCTCTTCCTGAGGATACCCAGATTCTTTTGTGGCTCAGGTCCACAAGGCTCTTTTATTTGCTGGGTTGCTTCAGCCTCTCATGTACTAAAATACATGAGCACAACTCCAGAATGCCAAGTGAAGCAGTTCACTTCTCTGAAGGTGCTCACACCTCCACATTCCTGAAGGCAGAACTTTTCTCCTCTTCAGTTTGGCCACAACTAAATGTTTTCAGAAATCTACTGAGTCAAGTCTTGATCTCACTGTAGGCTATTCCAGAGGCACCATTATTTCAGGAGTTCCTTGAGTCCTCAGAGTTTTCTTTCTGTAGTCTGGAGCTGCATCTCATGCTCATTCCTCAGGTCCAAGCTGCTCTTGGGTAACTGTAGAGCTGATGGGGTCAAAACAAAGACCAGCACAGGTTTGTGGGCTTTGGAATTATCTACAAACACTGATCAGCATGCACAGGAGCTGATGGGGTGGGCAGGGGCTTGAGGTAGGGTTACTCAAATTTGATTTTAGAGCCAGGCATAGTAGGACAGTTAACAAAGACATTAGGCATGGGCATTGCACTGTACCAACTGCACTAATGCAGCAAATAAAGTTCTTTCAGCACTGAGCAAAATTTGAGGCATCAGCAACACATCTGCCTCAAAAATTCTTTAAAATTCAGTGCCTAATATTTCAGTATCAGCAAAAAAATGAAAGAAAGAACTGTAGAGCTCTGTGAGGGGAAGGAACAGCCCAGTGTTGTGCCCTGGCAGTGTGATGACTAAAGTGCAGATCAGAGACAAGGATGCTGTCACGCTCCATGAGGGGCTCGTGTTGTCACCCCTGTGCCAGGGTGACCCGGGTGTGACCTCACCCTGCTGTGCCAGCCCTGCTCGCCCTCCCGCCGCTCCAGCTCCTCCAGGTGCTGCCGGGCTGCTCCCTCCTGCTGTTGCTCCTCCTCTCTCAAGCTGTGCTCTGTCCCCTGTGTAGGGAACATGAGGTGAGGTGGGGCAGCCTCAGCAGCCAGGGGTGAATTGGGGAACTCAGCCTACCTGTGCCTGCAGCTCCCTCCTGTGGGCTCTCTGCTGCTCCTCCTCCTGCTCCTTCTCCCGACGAGTCCCTTCCTTGGCCTCCTCGAGTTCTCTGATCAGCTGCTCTCGATATTTGATGGACTCTTCTTGGGCCCGTCTGTTTAACTCCATCTTCTCCTGGATCTGGCGCTGCCTTCCTGCAAGGACCTGCGCAAAGGGAGGGGATGGAGGGAGAAGATGGTTAAACAGCTCCCAGGAAACACACCAGACAAGCAAAAAAATTCCACCCTGGTATGAAGAGCTCTAACTCTCCAGAGGGTGGTGGGTTACAAGTGGAATGGTGGTTTCATTGAGCCAAAGAGGACACATCATCAACAGAGGTCATCACCTCACTCATCAGGCGATCTCTGGCCACCTTCTCTCTTTCCCACTCTTCTTCCCTCTTCTCCCACATTTTTTTTGCTTCTTCCCTAAAGAAGAGAGGAAGAATTATCTCTGAGGTTAACCCCCCTGTATACCCCACAGGCACAGACCAGCTATCCTGGGCTTTGGAGGAGCACTTGGGTTTCTCTTCAGGTTTGTTCCCTGCCAGTTGGTGTGTCCATCCCACCTGTGCCTCTCAGTGACCCCCTGACCCGGAACATTTAGCACACACAGACTCTTGAGGTGAAGTTCAGAGGTGGGCAGACCCACCTGAAGATAGTCTCAAGCTCTGCTTCCCTCTCCTTTTCCAGCTGGAGCTGTTCCTCGATGACCTTCTTCATCCAGGCCACGTCTGCCACCGCCCGCTCCCGCCGCGCGATCTGCCGGCGCTGATCCTCCTCTTCCTTCTCCAGGAGGGCTGATAAGATTTGCCTGTCCGTCTCCTGGAGAAAAACCATGAGATTAACAACTATCCAACAGCCTTCCAGCCTCTGTGCAGGGCTGCTCTGGGCATTACTGGTGACAGGGTCAGCAAGATGCTCCATCTGCTGATTCCCTGTGAGCTTTGTGCTCCAGCCCTGTGCACAAGCTGGAAGGGGCCTCCTGATCTGTAGGAATCAGAGGCAGATACAAACCACACACAATGAGTTTTTTCACCACACAGCATCTATAAAGTACAAATTAATCTCTTACCAGCTCCTCCTGTATCTGCTGTGCTCGTCTTCTTAACTGGACATCACACTGATGCCTCAAAAAGCGACTGAAGGAGGAAAAAAAAGGCAAATTAAAAAAAAAACAACCAACAGTATCACACAGAGTCTAAAGCACCACATCATTGTACAGCAGCACTCAGGGAGGTACATCTGTGACAATGAGGAACCTGCTACCAGAAACAAAAAGCAGTAACAGCACCAGTGCCACTGCTCCTTGGCTGCTGTGGGTGAGTCCACCAAAACCCAGATATTTACAATCTGCCACTGCTACCTGGAATATCTCCTTGTGCCCCAAGTACTGCTGTGGGCACAGGAACAGATTCTATCTGAAAAAAGCTCCACTTGATGCCCTACCCAAGCTCTTTCTTCCTCCGGTGCTCTTCCATTTGTTTCCTTTCTTCTTCCAAATTCTCCAGCTCCCACTGCTGCTTTAATAAATTTTCTTGTTCCTTTTTCAGCTTTGTTGCCTAAAAAGGAAAACACAAGCACTAAGAGAGAGTGCATCAGAGAGCTACAACATCCCAGAGAGCATGCCTGACCAGAGTTTGTACCCTGTTCTGCTCCTCTGCAGGCAGAGAAAACCCTCCCTGCAGTGCAAACATGGGGAGAAGAGGTCAGGTCAGCCTTGCTGTATTTCCAAGTGAAGCAACAAATTCCCTTCTCAGAGTAGGAGAAAGTCAAGATTACCTTTGTCTCCTGCAATTTCAGTTCTTCTATCTGCTGAAGCAAGGTCTCTGCTTGCTGCTTCTCCAGCTGACACTTTTCTTCTTGTCTTGTTCTTTCCAGCACTTCCCCTCGTGCTGTTTCATACTCGTTTTCATAACGTTTCTTCTCTTCAAGTTTGGTCCCCTCTTCCTTTCCCAAAGAAACAAAACAGCATTTCAGGTTAGGCTGACACAAAGAAACAACTTCTGGCTCAGAAAATCCACACAGCAGACTCCTGCAAGCTGGATGGCTTTGTTAGCAGTGCCCTTCCTGGCAGCAGCTCCCGTGGCACAAGTGTCACCCCTCCACCTGCACACGCATTTCAGAGTCCTCCCTGTGACCAGAACACCAGGGCTGTCCCCATACCTTGTTTTGTGTGAGCTGATCACCCCAAGCCTCTCTCACGTGCTTCCTGTGCAGCTCTGACTCTGCCCGGAGACACAACAGGAGCAGCAGGGCCATCAGTGCCAGAGGTTCTGTCCCCCAGGATATTCCAGACTCTCCAGAGCACCACCTGGCCCTGAAATCCCAGCAGGGTCTGCCTCTGCAGAGGTGGGCTCATCTGAGTATCCAAGGTGCCCGCCAGGTCCTGAGCTGAGGTCATTGTCACATGGGAAGCACCACAGTGGCAGTGATACAGGACTGTGATGTTGGAGCAGCGTGTGGGTGTGGAATAAAGAATGAGGAAGCACCACAGCATGGCAGGTACAGCTGAGATATTAAGATTTATATTTTTTGTATTATTTATATTTTATGTGCTTGAGATATTTACATTGTGAGCTCTGAAAATCTGCTGAGTCTGAATGCATTTCTGACTTTCAAAAATACAGCTTTGAGAGGGCTTCTTAAAACTATTTATACCTAAACCTTTTCACTTCTTTACCTTTTGTTGATCAGAACTTGGAGCAGTTGCTGTGATGCGAGATGAGTGACAACAGTAGAGATATGATGACTTTCAAGTTAAAAACTGTTTTAGTAAATACAAGGCAGCAGGCACTCAAGAGAAAGCAACATCACCTCTCGGAGCTCCGCGTTGTTTTTGTTCCAGCGCTCGTGCAGCGGCGGCTCAGCAAACTGGGAACACAGAGCTCGGTCAGGGCAGGAAACGGGAGCGCTCGGCATCCCAAACCCCGCCGAGGCTGGCAGGGGTCCAGGGCACCCAGCGGTGCCAACTCCAGCAAGTCCCGCTGGTACAGCTGAAGCACGGCAGCTTCACCGGACGAGCCCCGGGGCTGCGGGACAAGCACCGCGGGGCCGCTCCCTCACCTTCCCGCACCCTCCGGGGCCGTCCCGCCGCTCGTGGCTCCGCACCCCGCCNGGCCGCCCTCTGCTCCGGGCCGCGGCCCCACCGCCGCCACAGCGACATCGCAACGGGCCCGCCCGCGACGGCTCCCGCCGAGGGACACGGCGAGACGGGCACCGCGAGCGCGGAGGGAGGCGGGGACCGGCGGAGGGAGGCGGGGAGAGGGAGGCGAGCAGGGAGGATGGGCTCGCTCCGAGCCGGCCCGGCCGGGGATGGGCTCACCCCGAGCCGGCCCTGCCCGGGGATGGGCTCGCCCCGAGCCGGCCCTGCCTGGGGATGGGTTCTCTCGGAGCCAGCCCGGCCGGGGATGGGCTCGCTCCGAGTCGGCCCTGCCCGGAGATGGGCTCTCTCCGAGCCGGCCCGGCCGGGGATGGGCTCACCCCGAGCCGGCCCTGCCCGGGGATGGGCTCGCCCCGAGCCGGCCCTGCCTGGGGATGGGTTCTCTCGGAGCCAGCCCGGCCGGGGATGGGCTCGCCCTGAGCCGGTCCGGCCGGGGATGGGCTCGCTCGGAGCCGGTCCGGCGGTACCGTCGCCCCCCGAGCGCTCGCAGGATG
Organism: Dicaeum eximium; assembly: GCA_013396995.1. Lineage (NCBI taxonomy): Eukaryota > Metazoa > Chordata > Aves > Passeriformes > Dicaeidae > Dicaeum > Dicaeum eximium. The sequence goes on from VWZP01006976.1 coordinate 325,615, forward strand.
TGCGGGTACCCGGTGCAGCCGTGCCGGCTCGGAGCGCGCAGCCCCGCGGGGTTTGTGGCGCTGTAAATATTTCAGAGATTAAAGGTTTCTGTTTCTGCCCGCCTTGGCAAGGCACCAGCGCGGCACTGCCCGCAGCGAACCCGACCGGACCGGGCGCTGCGTGACCCGGGACAGCCCGGGCACCGCCGGAGGGGCTGCGGGCATCCCGAGATGGGCTCAAGGCATCCCGGAACGAGCTGGGCACCACGGCAGGGAGCTCCGGGCATGCCGGAACGGGCTCCGGGCATCCCGAGATGGGCTCCGGGCATCTCAGGACGGGCTCCGAGCACCCTGGGGTGGGCTCAGGGCACCGCAGGCACCACGGAACTGGCTCCTGGCACCCCGGGAGGAGCTTCAAGCGTCCCGGGAGGGGCTCCGGGCACCACGGGAGCCTGGCAGCGGGGAGGGCGGTGGCACCACCGGCAGCCCCCGCCCGTGGCCCGCAGCTCCCCGCACCCGCCCTGCCAGCCTCCGATCGCTATCGCCCCACGACCTGTTTTTCCAGAATAACCGGTAAAAACGCCGTATTTGGGGCGCTGTCACCGGCAAGCCCGCTCCCCACGCAGCGGACGGGCTGAGCCTCCCTCCGCTCCCACCTCTGCTTCACCTCTCCGTGTCCCTGCTCGGTGTCATTTTCCCACCCAACCCCTCACTGAGGTGTTTCATCACTCCCGCGCGTTGAGGTTTGTTTTCCATCTGTTCCCTGTAAAATATTTATGTCCCGTGAATAATTAACGCCGGCCCGCCCGGCGCTCGGAACGCGGCCGGGGCAGCGCAGGGCGCCGGGCACGGCCAGGCCCCGAGACTGAGGGGGCGATGGGGGCGTGGCCTCCTCGCTGTGCTGAAAGTCCCGCCCCGCGCCGCTTCGGCCAATGGCTGCGCATCGGCCGTGCGGGAGGTGCGCAGCCATTGGTCGGAGCGCCGGGGGGCGGGGCGTGGCGTGGGCGTGCTGCCGGGTCGGCCCCCGCTGCCTCAGAGCCCCCTCAGCCGGGGAGCGGTGAGGGGGAAAGCGGGGAGCGTACGCTGGTCATGGCGCTGCTGCTGGAACACGAGTTCAAGCCGCTGCCGGCTGATAAGCAGATCGAGACTTTGCCCTTCCTGGAAGCCGTGGCGCACCTGCCGCCGTTCTTCGGTGAGACCATGGTGGCCGGGGTTGGGAGATGCGGGCAGGGACCGGGCCTGCTGTGGGCTCAGCCGCTCCGGGGTGCTCCCTCCACAATTGTGGGTGCTGACCCCCCTGCCTGATCCAGGGCTCACGCCGGGCTTGGCTGCTCTGCCGGGGCCAGGGTTGCATCACGAGCCTGTCAAACCTGCCGATCAGCCCCGTAGGGAAGCTCCTGCCTTTCTCTGGAGCAGCCCATCCAGAGGCACCACCCGGGGCAGGAGCTGCCGTCCCACCCATGGATCCCACCCCGCGTCGGGACATGTGTGGGTATCGGCGTGGGCGCCCTCGTGGCACAGTGTGCCCGCTGCCCTCCACAATGTCCGCTATTGTGTGGCGGCTCGGTGGCAGCCCCGGAAGGGCAGGACGTGGGGCTGCCTGCCTGCGGACGGGCAGTGTCCGGTGCCGCTCAGGCTGTTCCAGGACGTTCTGCCAGGGCTGTGTCCCGGAGCCAGGGGGATTGGAGGTCACTGGTGGGGCTGGAGTAGGTGGCAGGGCTGTCCCATGGGCCAACAGCCATGCACGAAGCTCAGGGATCCTTTTCTAGTCTCGCTGGCGTGTCTCAGTGCCCGGGCTGTGCTTAAAGTGAACCCTGTTGGTTACGGGAAGTCTGTGGTGTCCTCTGTGTCACCAATGTCTAACTGTCCTCCCTCCCTATCTCCACAGACTGCCTGGGGACTCCCATTGTCTACTCGCCAGTCAAAGCGGACCTGACTGGAAATATCAAGGTAGGAAGAGACTCAGGATGGCTCAGAGAGGAGGAGCCCTGGGAAGAAATGCTGTGGGGCTGGAGGTGTTTCAAGAGGCTTTTCTTCTCACGGGTACCTTGGGTTCAGCAGTGGCTCACGCGGTTGCAGGTTCATTCCCAGAGCTCCTGCCCAAAGTCCCCGCTCCTGGGTGCCAACTCCCTTTTCTGCCCTCAGAAAATCCGGGCGGTTTATGACTCCAACCCTGCCAAGTTCAAAACGCTGCAGAACATCCTGGAGGTGGAGAAGGAGCTGCACGGCTCGGCCTGGCCCAAGACAGGCGCGACGCTGGCGCTGATGTGGTTGAAAAGGTGACTCAGGGCGTCGGGAGCCGCTCCGGCTGTGTCCCGGCGTGTGGGGAGCTGGAGAAGGCCAGAGGCTGCGTGTGCTGGGCTGGTCCCTGTGGGCTGGGCAGTGTGGGGTGCTGTGTTTGGGGAGCACAGCTGTTGAGAACCACCCCCCCTCAAATCTCCCTCCTGGGAATGTGCAGGGGAGCGTGAGCCCACACATTGGGCCCTGCAGTGCCTGGAGGATCCATGGGGCTGCACCTGACCCTGCCCAGCTCGGCCCTCACCTGGGGTTCCATCCTTCCCTGGGCCCCATGTCCTGCCCTGAGGGCTCCATCCAGCCCTTCTCTCTCTCTTCCCTGGATGGACACCCAGGAACAGGCACCAGCTCTGCGAGAGGGATGTGCTGCCGGGACTGTGGGTTTTGGGATGCTTGGAAACACCAGGCTGCAAGCTGGGAAGCAGCACCCACTTCCCTGAGCCCAACATCTCTGCTCTTCTCCCAGGGGTCTGAAATTCATTCTGGTGTTGCTGCAGAGCATCTCTGATGGCGAGAGGGATGAGGAGCATCCCAACCTCATCCGAGTGAACGCCTTGAAGGCGTACGAGATCGCGCTGAAGAAATACCACGGCTGGATGCTGCAGAAGCTCTTCACGGTGAGCATTCCCTGCCTCTCCAACCATCCAACCACCATCCCTAAGGCTGTTCCCAGGCACTGACAAGTTCCCATGCACGTGGGAACAACCCAACCCATGGTCTCTGTTGGGTTTGTGGGAGTCAAACACCCTCTCCCTGTTTTATAGGGCTCAGTCTATGCTCTTCCCTACAAATCCGATTTGCTGAAGGCCTTGGAGAAGGGTAAAGAAGTCAAGGAAGAGGAAAGCATAGAAAAAATCCACCAGTTTCTCACGAGGGCCACTCCAATCCTGGATGCAATTTATGAGATGTACACGAAGATGAACGCTGAGCTGAGCTACAAAGCCTAAAGCTGGCACAGGACTGGCACAGATTAAATAACGTGTGATGGGTGTTACCTATGTCTTCATTACTGAGGCAGCTGGGGCGGCTCCCAGCTCTCCGGTGACTTCGATTCCTGTCTGGATCTGCAGTGGATAACGTCTTTTCTAACCAAAAAAATAACAGTCATTAACTTTCTATTAAGAATACGGCAATAAAACAATTGTGGGTGCCACCCTCGGATTTCCCAAGAGGAAGAACAAGTGTTTGTAGTCCCAACTCCTGGATTCCTGTCTTCAGTGGGACAGGGAATGAAGAGTCCTGCTGATGAACAAAGTGGCACTCGGACTGTGCCAGGAACCCACCGACGGGCACCTCGTCTGGATTGGCACTGGATTGTCCAGAGCGATGCCTGTGGTGGAGGAGCTGATGACTTTCCTGGGTGACCCCAACTCCTCCGGTGCCGGCGTGGGATCAAGCCCCTCCACCGGGATTCGGGATCCAGGGACTGTCCCCGCGGTGTTTGCGGTGCCTTACGAGCCCCCCTCGCCTCCCGAGCCCCGGCGGGAGCAGCAATTAATAAAAACTGACAGTACCCGTGGCCAGGAGCCTCGTCTGGGGCTGTGGCAGGAAGGGTGTTTGGGGAGACTGGTTTTGGGCTGTTTTAGGTAGGGAGATTTGGGATTTTATCCTAGGGGAGCTGTTTTGGAGCTGTTCCTGGGAGGCTGTTTTGAAGCTGTGTCCTGGGGGGGGCTGATTTTGGGAGGGTTTTTGGAGCTGTTCTTTGGGAGGGCTGTGTCAGAGACATATTTTTCTTGGAAGATTATTTTTTAAAGGGTATTTTGGGGCTGTTCTTTGCGGGCTATTTTGTGTCCGGTGTTCCCAGGGGACTGCCTGGGGGCGGGCGGGGGCCGATCCCGAGGGCGGGTCCCGGTGCCGCCTCCGCCGCTGGAGCCGGGGCCGGGGCGGGGAGGGGCCGCTCTGGGGACCGGCCCCGAGCGACTCAGCGGCGCCGGAGCCTACGGGACTTTCCACGGGACCTTTCGCGGTACGGAGCCGGGGGAGCGGGCAACGGGGGGCGCGACCGGGAGTGGGACGGGCCGGGACACGGGGACCGGGGCTGGATGGAGCCTTAGATGCGGGGACATGGAAACTGGGGCAGGATGGAGCTCTCCGGGCAGCACACGGGGACCAGGGCAGGATGGAGACCCCAGGTGAGGCCGGGGTCGAGGGCTGAGCTGGGCAGGGCCAGGTGGATCCTTAAGGATGCCCCGGCACTGTCCGTACAGGCTGGGGACTCATGATCCGAGACTGAGGTGCCGGGCGGGTTCCCAGGCGGAGCTTTGAGGAGGGGCTCCCACCGGCTCTGAACCCCCCACGCTGCCCACACCGAGCTCCAGGCTGTTGCTGAGGTGAGCACGGGCCCAGCAGTGCGGATGATTTTGGGAAGCGGCTGCATCCCTCGGGATGAGCATTTCCGACAAGAACCCGCTGTGGTTTCAGTGATTCACTCCCGCCGGATCACCCTTTAATGTCATGGGACACCCTCCCTGCCGCCCACCCATAGATGTCCCCGCACATCCCGGTGCTGGTGACAGCGTCCGTGCTGCCGGGGTGGGCTGGAGCGGGCACTGACTGGGGACACTGGTCCAGCTGGGAGGTACCTCGGTGGGAAGCTGGGAAGAGGTGGGAGCACAGGTGGGGTTTGTGTTGGATGCGGGAGCTGTGCCTTGACTCAGTTATTCCATGAGGTGAGGAAGTCTGAAAAACCCAAACCCAAATAACTAAGGGGCCAAATCAAACCCCTGTGACAGCACCTTTCCTGGCAGCCCCCGGGCTGACGGCACCAGCCCCGAGTGCCTCATTTCCCACGCAAGCTTGGCCGGTGACAGCAGGTGTGGGACAGCCCGTGCCGTGTCCGGGTTTTCCCTAAAGCTGCACTTTTCCGGGTCCCAGCAGAGTTTGGACAGGTCAGGTGCTCCATCCCCATTCCCAGCCCGCAGGGTCCGTGTGCTTGGCAATTCCCTCTTCTCCCTTGTCCAAGGTCAAACCGGCCATGCGAGGGCTCCTGTTTGCTTGGGGTCGGGATGTGGGACCTGCGGGCTTTGGCAGGTGCTTGTGGAATTTCTTGCAGAGACGGGGATGGCAGGAAAGTCAGCAAAGAGGAGAAAGTGCCAGCTCTGTGTCCCCCAGAGCTGCACTGTCCTTCCTGAGTGTCCCCCAGGGTTGCACCAGCCCTGCTGGGTGTCCCCCAGGGTGGCAGGGAGAAGGGGTCGCTGCCTGAACCCCTTCCCTGTCGCTGCAGGGTTTTGGGGCCGTTTGCCACCCTCATCCCCCGTGCCCACGGGAGCGCCGCGTGGCTGCCAGGACCCGCTGCCTCCTTCGAGCCCTTCCCTCGGCTGGGCTGCCCTCCCGACAGGGCCCAGCCTGCCACTGTGGCTTGTCGCACAGAGCTCCAGCCCAGCACAAAATGACACGTTTCCCGCTGCTTTTTCTGTCCCAGGAGGGCTGAGCTCCCCGCAGGCGGGAGCTGTGCTGAGCCCTGACGCTGCTGGGTTTCGCCGGAGGGTTTTGGTGGAAAGCGGGGCTGGGGGAGTGCCTGGGGACTGTCACCTGTCCGTGTCCCGGACGTGGCGGGCAGGACGCGGTGACACGGTACAGTGCTCTGCTGCCCGCGCTGATGGCACGTCTCTCCTTCATCTCCACGTTCCTCTGGGCAACATAAACCTGTAATTTCTTGTCCCAGCCGCTGCTCCTGCCCTCCCGCGGGCTGCAGCCCCCCCGTGCCCCGCCCGTCCCCTCCCGGTGCCCAGATCCGGGTCCCACCGAGCCCCCCTGGGTTGTGGAGCATCAGGAGCAGCCCTGGCCCCGCTCCCAGCCCTGCTGCGGTGGCAGCTCCTGCTGCCTCTGGGCGCTTCCCTGGACGCTTCCTTGGATGTGGGGAGTATCCCAAGGAATGTTTTCTTTCCTTGGGCGGCAGATCGCAGCGCACAGGGTCTGCTCTGTGCCCTGTCCTGGGCTGCACCCCGGCTGACCGCAGCGGGGCCGGGCTCGCCCTCGCCCAGCACGGCAGCGCCGCAGCCGGAGGGGCCCCCGCAGACCTGAGGGGTCCCCACAGCGGGTAGGTGGGTGCCGAGGAGAGCCGGGACAAGGCAGGACCGTCCGGGAGACTCTGAGCTACAGCGGGTCCTGCCGCCCCAATCTCTGCCGGGGTGGGTGTGGGACCCGCCCCGCCGCGGGGCTCGGAGCCCCGAGGAGAGGATGGGGAGGGTTTTTTGGGGGTGACACGGGGTTTTCCTCTGCCAGGTCTCCTGCTCTCGTGGAAGGAGCCGGCGGTCACAGCCAGCCAGGCAGGTCAGTCGTGCCCGTCCCTCCGGGCAGGGACCATGGCAGACACCGAGGACGCCCCGCGCGATGCCGGGGAGGGCGCGGGGGAGGACGGCTCCCTCCAGAACGAATCCTTCCCGCTCTCCTCTCTGGCCAACCTCTTCGAGAGCGAGGACACCCCGAGCCCCGCCGAGGCAGCCCGGGGTCCCCCCGGCGCCGGGGATGGAAAGCAAAACCTCCGCATGAAATTCCACGGGGCCTTTCGGAAAGGAGCCCCGAAGCCCATGGAGCTGCTGGAGGCCACCATCTACGAGTCCCCCGTGGTCCCCGCGCCCAAGAAAGCCCCCATGGACTCCCTCTTCGACTACGGCACCTACCGCCACCACCCCAGCGAGAACAAGCGCTGGCGCAGGAGGGTCGCGGAGTGAGTACGGGATCCCCGCGTCCCCCGGTGCGACGGGGGGTGCTGGGGTGGAGGCACCCCGGTGGGGATGGGGATGTTCAGTAGCCGGGGATGTGGGCAGACCTTCGAGCGGCACTTTGAGGTGCTTTGGGCAGAGGTGCCGCGCTCGGGGAGCAGCTCCCAGTGAGTCCCAGTGGCAGCGCTGGGCTGGGCTGTGCTATGCCGTGCCGTGCCGTGCCGTTGTGGGGGTCCGCAGCCCCCGGTACCGCGGGGCCGGGACCGCGCTCCCCTTCCCCCTTACGGGCGCCATGAAAGAGGCTCTGTGCGCCCGGCCGCTCCCCTGGCCGGTGCGGCCGTCTGGCTGCGGCATGAAAGGGCTTTTCAGGAGGGCCTCCGCCCTGCCCGCGCCAGGAAACCGGAGCTGGGGGGGGCAGCCCGCGGCCGGACGCACAATGCCCCTCTGTGCCGGGCACCTGGGGCGGCCCGCCAGTGTCCCCACCCAGGGGTGCAACCGGCTCAGGAGAGCGGGATGTTCCCCCGTGGAGGTGGGCGGAGGGAGCCGGGATGCCCCGTGAGCCCTCGGAGTGGAAGTCCCCGGCTGGGGCGGCCGCCGTCCGTCCTGCCCCCACTCCCGGTGCCCGGAGCTGTCCCCGGTCCATGCCCCGCTGCTGCCGACTGCTCCGACCGGTCTGGCTTCCCCCGTGGTGCCGGAGCGTGACCAAGCCCGGGGCCCGTCCCTGCCGGGGGCACAGCTGGGGGCCCCAAGCGCTGCAGCACCTGGTGGGAGCTGGCGAGGCACTGGGAGCGCTGGGCTGCTGTGCACGGGGAGGCTGCCCTGGCCTCACAGGTGACCCCAGCCGGGAGGTGTCCCCGGTGGCTGAGCACCCTCAAACTCGTCGCACAGGTGGGGGAAGCCGAGGCAGCGGCTCCGGTTCCCAGCGCTGGCGTTTCTCCCGCAGGAAGCAGCCGCCCGCCGCAAAGGGGCCGGCTCCCGACCCGCCCCCCGTCCTCAAGGTCTTCAACAGACCCATCCTCTTCGACATCGTCTCCCGGGGGTCCCCGGCCGGCCTGGATGGGCTCCTCTCCTTCCTGCTCACGCACAAGAAGCGCCTCACAGACGAGGAGTTCCGAGGTGAGGACCTGGGTGTTCCTTGCCCTGGTGCCAGGGCTGTCCCCGTGTTCCTCGGGGCTGGGGATGCACAGCTCTGGCATGGGCAGCCAGGGGCCTGAGGGCTTTGCCCTGGCCCCCCCTCAGCACCCTCCACTCGCAGAGCCCTCCACGGGAAAGACCTGCCTGCCCAAAGCGCTGCTCAACCTGAGCGGGGGCAAGAACGACACCATCCCCGTCCTGCTGGACATCGCCGAGAAGACGGGAAACATGCGGGAGTTCATCAACTCGCCCTTCAGGGACGTCTACTACCGAGGTGGGGGACACTGGGTGGTTCAGGGACCAGAGAAGGGAAGGCTGGGTCGCCGGGGAAGTCCCGGGGCAGGGCGGTGGCTGACGGGCGGTGCTGTCGCAGGTCAGACAGCCCTGCACATCGCCATCGAGCGCCGCTGCAAGCACTACGTGGAGCTGCTGGTGGAGAAGGGAGCAGACGTCCATGCCCAGGCCCGCGGCCGCTTCTTCCAGCCCAAGGGCGAGGGCGGCTACTTCTACTTCGGTGAGCTGCGAGGGACGCGGGGGGCTGCACCCCAAGGCAGCAGGGAAGGGGTGACAGGAGCCGCGGTGATGTCCCCGCAGGTGAGCTGCCCCTCTCGCTGGCCGCCTGCACCAACCAGCCGCACATCGTGCATTACCTGACGGAGAACGGGCACAAGCAGGCGGACCTGCGGCGCCAGGACTCCCGCGGCAACACCGTGCTGCACGCCCTGGTGGCCATCGCCGACAACACCCGCGAGAACACCAAGTTTGTCACCAAGATGTACGACCTGCTCCTCGTCAAGTGCGCCAAGCTCTTCCCCGACACCAACCTGGAGGCCCTGCTCAACAACGACGGCCTCTCCCCGCTCATGATGGCAGCCAAGACCGGCAAGATCGGGGTACGGTGTCCCCCCGTTTTGGGGGAGGTCTCCCTGCCGTCCCTGCTGAGCCCTGTCACACTCAGTGCATGCACGGCTTGTCTCTGCAGATGCTGGTGGAAACCTGGATGTGCAGCCTATTAACCTGGCTAATTAACACCCCTTTGCATTCTGGCCCTTTCCTAATTAACTCCAGACCCTCTCACAGCCCGTCTTCTCCCCTGACCCGCCCTTGGCCTCTGGCGGGGCAGGCAGGGGAGTCACCAAAAACGCAAAAGCTGCAGCATCCTGGAGGGCTGCGACAGTGTCTTTGCAGCACCCCAGGAGCACCTGGGAGCATCCTGGGGTGCAGGGAGTGGGTCGGGGATGCCCCCAGGATGGGGCGGGGGGAGAGCAGGGTGCCCCAAGCAGGTGGGGCCAGGTGTGTGGGTAGCAGTCCTCCTCCCTCCCTCCCTCCCTGCCTCCCTCCGGCAGATCTTCCAGCACATCATCCGGCGGGAGATCACGGACGAGGACGCCCGGCACCTCTCTCGGAAGTTCAAGGACTGGGCGTACGGCCCCGTCTACTCCTCCCTCTATGACCTCTCCTCGCTGGACACCTGCGGGGAGGAGGTGTCCGTGCTGGAGATCCTCGTCTACAACAGCAAGATCGAGGTGTGCAGGGGCTGGGGGGTGTAGCAGTGTGCCTCTTGTTGACAGGGTGACCAAATTACGATAGAATTTCCAGGTACTCTTTGTCTCCTAAAAAAGGCAAAAACTCCAGAAACTTCTCTCCAAATTCGGTACTAGGGACACCTCATAAGACTCTTTGCCCTTCACCTCAAACTTGGGGCTGTCCAATTGGACCAGAGCCAAAAAGTCCCGCCTGGGCCATTAAGTAGAAAAGGGACAGAACAAAAGATTTAATCACTTCTGAAAAGTGCTTAGCAGGTGCAAGGACCTCTTGCCCTGGCACGGCTTCTCTCTGTAAAGAGCTTGTTATTTTGTTTCTTATTAAACCTTTTTTCTGTTTCAAACATCGCTACAAGAGCCATCCTGCTCATTTTGTAGCCATCTGGGTAGCTGGGCTATCCCGGGTATGAAGGGATCCCTCTGAGCTCGTAAGATCTGGCTCAGAGCGACACCCTTCAGGGGGAGAGCTGGGAGGGGTCTGCAGGGCACCGGGTGGCCCTGTCCCCTCTGTCAGCACCCGTGTCCCAGCAGAACCGCCACGAGATGCTGGCCGTGGAGCCCATCAACGAGCTGCTGAGGGACAAGTGGCGCAAGTTTGGGGCTGTCTCCTTCTACATCAGCGTGGTGTCCTACCTCAGCGCCATGATCATCTTCACCCTCGTCGCCTACTACCGCCCCATGGAAGGCCCCGTGAGTCCCCACGCTGGCACAGCCCCACGGGCAGCGCTGCCTTGCAGGGGGGTCTGTGGGGTGTCTGTCCCAGGGGATCGGGGAGCAGCTCAGCTCTGTCCTCTCTCCGCAGCCGCCCTACCCCTACACCAGCACGGCCGACTACCTGCGCCTGGCCGGGGAGATCATCACCCTCCTCACTGGAATCCTCTTCTTCTGCACAAACGTCAGTGTGGCAAGGCGGGGGGTCCTCCCGTGGGACCACTGAAAGCTCTGGGCTCTCCAGGGGTGGCAGCCCCGTCCCCTGAGGCATCCAGCTCTGCCAAGGTGGCCCCAGACGCGGGGACCCTGCCACTCAAAACCCTCCAAGCTCTGCCTCTCTCCCACAGATTAAAGACCTGTTCATGAAGAAGTGCCCGGGTGTGAACTCCTTCTTCATAGATGGCTCCTTCCAGCTGCTCTAGTACGTGGGGAGCCCCCAGGGCCACCATGAGCCCCCTCGCCCCCCGGGCTACTGAGTGCAGGGTCTGACCCCAACTCTCCTCCAGCTTCATCTACTCGGTGCTGGTGATTGTCACGGCGGGGCTGTACCTGGGTGGCATCGAGGCCTACCTGGCTGTCATGGTCTTCGCGCTGGTCCTGGGCTGGATGAATGCCCTGTACTTCACCCGAGGGCTCAAGCTGACAGGGACCTACAGCATCATGATCCAGAAGGTCTGCTGGGGTCGTGGCTCTTGTCCTTCTCCAGGGGTGATCCTCCTGTGGAAGTGCAGCCTGAAAAGGTTCCTCCAGTCTTTGTGAAGGGTTCCTGTGGCTCTCCACTGCCCTGCTCCCAGCCCAGCCATGCCAGTGGCACAGCTTGATGATGATGCTGTGGTCCAGCACACCTGACCCTGCTCTCCATCACTTCCAGATCCTCTTCAAAGACTTGTTCCGCTTCCTCCTGGTCTACCTGCTCTTCATGATTGGCTACGCGTCAGGTAACCAGCCAGGTCCCCAGGCTGGGGGAAGGACAAGCCCTGTGGCTCAGCATGGCTGGGCAGGGGGCTGCAGGCCCCCTGCTCCATCCCACCTGCCCACAGGCTCAGCCTGTGCCTCCTCCCTCGGTGGAGAAGGTCTCAGCCAGCAGGGAGCCACACTGGGGCCATTGTGGAACCTGTTCTTGCCATTGCCCCTGCGGACTCGCTGTCCCTGTCCCTTCTCCCCCAGCCCTGGTGTCCCTCCTCAACCCGTGTCCCAGCAGTGAGTCCTGCAGCAAGAAGTCCAACTGCACAGTGCCCACCTACCCCTCCTGCCGGGACAGCCAGACCTTCAGCACCTTCCTGCTCGACCTCTTCAAGCTCACCATCGGCATGGGCGACCTGGAGATGCTCGAGAGCGCCAAGTACCCCGGCGTCTTCATCATCCTCCTCGTCACCTACATCATCCTCACCTTTGTGCTCCTCCTCAACATGCTCATCGCCCTCATGGGCGAGACCGTGGGCCAGGTCTCCAAGGAGAGCAAGCACATCTGGAAACTGCAGGTACCACCCTGGGGGTGGCGGGACGGGGGCTCCAGGAGCTGCCTGTGCTGGGGGGCTGCAGCATCGAGGCATCCCGAGCTCCACGGGCACGGCACCTCCATGCTCAAGCAGTCCCTGGTGTCCCTGGCAGTGGGCCACCACCATCCTGGACATCGAGCGCTCCTTCCCGGTGTTCCTGCGGAAAGCCTTCCGCTCGGGGGAGATGGTCACCGTGGGGAAGGGCACGGACGGGACCCCTGACCGCCGCTGGTGCTTCAGGTAAAGGTGGGCGCCCTCGGGGCCTGGGGAGCAGCTCAGCCTCTCCCAGCAGCATTTTGGGGGGCTGGCACCGTGCTCTCATTCGCTGGGTGCTTTGTGCTGCTCTGGAGGCAGCTGGCACTGCCGGGGGTGCCTGCCCTGGCTCCCGGGCACTCCGTGCAGCCCCTGCGGGTCTGACCTGCCCCACAGGGTGGACGAGGTGAACTGGTCCCACTGGAACCAGAATCTGGGCATCATCAGTGAGGACCCGGGCAAGAGCGACACGTATCAGTACTACGGCTTCTCCCACACCGTGGGCCGGCTGCGGAGAGGTGAGCGCCGTGCTGTGGGCGGGGAGCAGCCCTCAGGATGCTGCTCGCAGCCTCTGATGAGCCCCAGAAGCAGATCTGGGGGTCTGGGGAGCAGCCACAGGCTCCCGGCTCTGCCCATCTCCCACCCTCTCCACAGATCGGTGGTCGACGGTGGTGCCACGCGTGGTGGAGCTGAACAAGAGCTGCCCGCCGGAGGAGGTGGTGGTGCCGCTGGGGACCGTGGGCACAGCGGAGCCGCGGGAGCGGCGGCACGGCCATGCCCCGAGCTCCCCGCTCTAGCACGGCAGCACCGGCAGCTGACGGACTCTGCCCGGGCCCCCGGAGCGGCTCCGGATTCGCGATGGGCTGGATGGTGCTTGTCTGCTCCTCAGGGATTCGCTGTCCCGGCGGGTGTCCGGCCCGGACGGGGGATCTGGCACTGCCCCGGCGGTGCCTGCGGTCTCGCCTCTCACCGGCAGCTCCAGCGCCACCGCTTCACTCTGCTGTGCCGGGCCGTGCTGTGCCGTGCCGAGAGCCTCGGCCCGGGCCCGGGGTGGGCAGCGCGGCCCCGCCCCCGCCAAGGCCGCTGGTTTTGCCACAGAGTTTTGCACAAGGTTTGTACGAGTATTTATTTAGTAATAAAGACTGACCCGCCACCGCCGTCTCCTCCCGGCGCTCAGTGATTCCGGGTGGGAGAGCCAGGCTGCCGGCAGGGCTCGGGGAGCGACGGGATGGAGCAGCTGCCTGCTCCCTGGCCGTGCCGTGCCAAGCCAAACCATGCCAAGCCGTGCCGTGCCTTTGGGCACGGTCGTCCATCGTACTGAGCTCAGGTGTGGTGCAGGGCCGTGATGACAGGTGTGGTGCAGGGATACAATGATGTACAGGTGTGGTACAGGAATCTGAACAGGTGTGGTACAGGGATGTGATGGGCAGGTGTGAGACATGGATGTGATGCACAGGTGTGGTACAGGGATACAATGGGGTACAGGTGTGGTACAGGGATCTGAACAGGTGTGGACAGGGATACAATGATGTACAGGTGTGATGCAGGGATCTGTACAGGTGTGGTGCAGGGATGTGATGATGTACAGGTGCGGTGCAGGGATGCGATGCACAGGTGAGGTGCACAGTTACGATGCACAGGTGCAGTACATGGTTACGATGCATAGGTGCAGTACATGGTTACGATGCACAGGTGAGGTGCACAGTTACAATGCACAGGTGCAGTACATGGTTACGATGCACAGGTGTGGTGCGGGATTGCGGGGCACAGGTGAGGTGCAGGGATGCGATGCACAGGTGCAGTACGTGGTTACGATGCACAGGTGCGGTGCGGGATGGCGGTGCGCTGTCGCAGTGCGAGGCCGCTCCGCTGGAGGGCGGCACACACCGCGCGATGCGGGCAGGGCCGGGCCGGGCCTGGCCCCGCACCCCGAGCGCAGGGGTGGGGCCTCTACCGGGCCGGGGGCAAACCAGTGCTTCGTACCCATCCCCACCCATCCGTACCCCATCCCCTCCCGTGCCCAGCCCATCCCCAGGATCCTCATCCCGTTCCCATCCTCGCCCCATCCCATCCATCACCCCTCTGTACCTTTCCTCCTCATCCTCCCAGCCAACTGCAGTGCTGAGGGTTCCTTTAACAGCTGGACGTGTTGCAGGTGTGAAGGAACGCTTTGGGTGGGCACCAGTGGCATGGTGACACGGTGACACTGACAGAGACCCTGGCCAGGGCCCTGGGGACAGCCCAGCTTTCTCAGCAAACACTTCAGCAGCACGGGGGACGCTTCATCTTCCAACTTGATGAGTCGCCATCAGCGCTAATGGCACCGTCTCCGTTTAAATGTGATTTACATACATCTCTCGTATTGTAGTTTAAGTATTTCCCCAGGGTGAGGGATGAATATGTTTCATTATCACTCCCTAGGAGAGGCGGAGGTGGCGGCTCCTGCTTCACAATGATGAGGAGCTGAGCTGCTCTGCTTCTAGGCCGGTTCTTGGGTGAAAACAATAAACGTGGCTTTCACCCAGCTGGGTGGCCACAGGCCCACACTGGGCAGTCCTGGCTGGGCCGTGTGAGGTGGCTGAGGAGCCCTGGAGCGGGACTCAGCCACCCAAAATGCCAGAGACGGGCTCAGCCCCCATGGCTGCTGCAGCACCAGGGATGGGATTTTCCAGTAAAATGAGATATAAACCAATTTCCTCCCCTCCTGTGCAGATCTTGATCCCCCAAAGCCAAGAGGCCACATGTCAGTTGGCTTTAAAAAGATTTAGGGTGTGGGAAGGGCAGCTGTCCCCAAGGCCCTGCAGCATCACTGCACCCTGCAGTGGCTCTGTGAGGACAGGGACACCACAGCCACCACGGTGACATCCCAGCACAGGAGGCTTCTGTCACCTTCAGGGATTGACTTTGGCATTTTACCCCCTACCCCACCAAGCCCTGAGCTGTTTCACCCTCAGCTGTGGTGGTGGGGGTCGGTGCAGAGGGGGTGCTTGGCCCCGGCCCCCTCCCACCCCTCCCTGCACCGCCCTGCCAGCGATGACAAACCCAACAAAGGGAAGAGAAAAGCACTTGTCATCCAGAACGCGGAGCGTGGAAGCGAATTTATTTTTAGATAAATCTAAAGCTTAATTTGTGAAGCTAATATCAATCAAAATGAGAGATGGGTTTTTTTAAGTCCTTTTGCAGCCGTGCAATTTATACTGCCTGTCTCTCCTCCTCGCTCCCAAACAGCAAAGGCGGCCGCTAAGTTTAATATCAGCCTCATGCACAGAAATTGGTATTATTATTGGTATTGTTATTGGTATAATTTGAATGGGGAGATACCTGTAGGCCAGAAGCAGAACAGTTTCTTTCAGTGTGTTCCCACAGCGCTCGTGGGTGCTGTGCCCATGGAATGGGAGGGCACTGGGTTGTGGTGTCTTCATCCTCGGTGCTGGGATGTGCCTCAGGTGTCCCTGCCCCATCTCCACCAGTGTCTGTGCACATTTTGGGTCCCCAGGTGCTCACCTGCACCTGTCAGAGCTGGCACTGCAGCAGCAGGTGCCCACCAAGGAGGGACCCATTGATTTTGCATTCCACAGCTGAAGCCTCCCCGTGCCCAGCGAAATCCTCCTCCCGAGGAGCGCTCCGAGGGGAGAATTAACCTGCTAAATAATAAAAACCCCCGTGCACCTCCTAATGAAATGTAATGACTTGGAGACCTGCGAGATGGATCGCGCCGTCGCTCCCAGCCACCCGCCCTGATTTATGGCGAGCTGGGAAATCTGATGGAGGCAGCGCTAATGAATCCTCCTCCCAGGGCACCGCTGACCCAGCAAAGTTTCTCCTGGAGCCCCCAGCCTTTGCAGAGCCCCCCTTTGGTGCAGGGGTGTCCCCAAGGCGGGGCTGCCCTGCACAGCCAGCAGCCCGGCCGTGCTCCAGCCTCACATTCCTTTGATGTGGCGTCTTTTTAATGACAAAGATCTGAGCAAAGATCTTCCTCCAGACGGAATAATTTGAACGCGCAGGCAGGCAGTGGCACCCCCCACCATCAGTAACGTTAACCTCTGTGAAAATTTCCTTTTGTCCCAATTTCTCTTTGTTCCCCGGATCGGCTGTCACGCCGCTCGCTGCTGCCGGTGACAGAGAGGTCCCCTCCCGGCGAGCCATAAATACCGGCGGAGCCACGCGCGCCGCTGTGGCGAGTGAGCAAACGAGACAAATGGAGCTGCCAGCCCCAACGAAAGCCAGGGCCACGGGGCAGCTCCAGGCACGTGGCTGTGTCCCCATCTGTCCTTGTCCCCATCCCATCGCCATTCTGTTCTCATCCCAGTTCCCACCCTCATCTCCTTCCCCGTTCTTATCCCATCCTAGCCACATCCCTGTCTCCATCCCATTCCCATCTCCATCCCTGTCCTGCCCCTATCCCATCCCCATCTTCATCTCTGTCCTGCCCTTATCCCATCCCATCCCATC